>JBBPTK010000579.1:0-13643 GCA_038094135.1 Spongiforma cf. squarepantsii
CTTTCTTGAAACACTCGATCGCTTGGTCGAGGTAAGCGGCAGCGTCGTGGTCATGATCACCAGCATCATGAGACAGTTGAAAGCGTTTTTGTAACGCGAGACCCAGGTTACGATATCTAGCCGGTTTGTCAAAGTATTTATCCGGGAGCTCGTAGGCAGCCTCTCGTAATTCCAAAATGAGTTGGTCGAGCGACGCCAAGTCATCAGAGTCTTCTAGTCTGAAACACCGATACGTTTGCAGTATTAGGTTAGCCGCACGATGTTCATGTGTCCCCTCATGACAAGTAAGTCCAAGTCCGTCAAGATGTTTGAACATCTCTTCGGTATATCCTTCGTCCCCCAGAGCACAATAATGATACAAAAGCGCTTGTGATAGGTTCAACAATGTCGTGGATCGATCCGGATGATCCATCTGGAGCAACTCGAGTGCTTCACGATAATGCAAAACGGAGTTGGTGAAATTGGAGGTGATACCGAGAGACTTGTACAACAGAAACTCGACTTCGGCGAGGTTGAATAATGTGACGGCACGACAGAGATCTTTCGCAGGACAATCGGATAGGGCTTGTCTGAAATGTCCAACCGAACCTTCCAGATTTGCTACTCTATATTCCTTGAAGTAACGAAAGAGGAGGAATTGTCCCTTGTCTATCGCCATCGTTACCCCTGCAGGAACTGAGAAATCTTCCTGGTTTGGCTGAAAAGACACTTCGTCATATAAATTTATGGTGATAAATACATCTCACTTACAGTACCATTGATCTGGTCGGACGTACAATAGTTGTAGTATTGTCGTTGTACAGAAAAAAGGAGCGACAAGGAGCGAGACACGACACCCTCCATCTCGGACGAGGTGAATGCTATAGACTCTTCAATATGAGTCAAATCAGTAGAGAACTGATCCTTACGTGCAGTCCGGTAGAGCAAGTCGCCTACACGTGTTTTCAATGTGGCAAGGGGTTGCCCAGTTCCCAACGTAGGGGAAGATTCAAAAGAAGCACAAACGACAACTCGAACCACAGTAGATGGATCAGATGCCCTATAGAATCATTAGCATGGACGACTTGTAAGGACAACTCAGCAATGGCGCACAGGTGGATTTTGCCATTCCACTCGATAACCCGGTCATGAACACGTGCAGACTTGACTTCGGTCCGTCCAGATCTGACTCCATCGACATCAATGCGAACAAAGAACCCTACGAAAATACGTCCAAGACCGACAGTAACATTTTCAGCACGAATGTCTGCGGAAATACAGTCACTTCGTTGAAGGGAAAAGAACCAAGTCTCGTACGTGTAATCACGGTCTGTGAACCGGAAGTTTCTGATGGGCGCTGCACACTGCCAGCAGCCTCGCTAGTAATACTTCCATCAGCCTGAGGTTAAACGGCAGTGACATGGGACCTACAATCGGCGCTGTAGGTAAGTGGCCTCTGGAAATAAATTTAGCGAAAGCCGTTGACATAGCAGAGGAATACTTGCTGCTGTCGGGATTGGTAACTCGTACATACTCTCTTTCTAAGCGTTCCAGGAGAACGCTTTCCTCCATCGCGTCTTTCCCAGACTAGACAAATGATCATCATTTGTGTCTGGGACACAAATACGACATACCTCTTCCAATATTTTTATCCACTCGTTGTCGTGAATAATGGCTACGTTAGCCTCGGAATCCTGGAGAAAATAATCAGGACCGCAAAATATCATCATCCCGCAGTACAAACCTTGCTTAATAAGTAACGGCTGATGGTACCCGAGTAATGCAAGGGCTGCAAAACGAATCAGGCTACGAGGGTGAAACATAGGACGATTTACCAACCTGAGAAATCCGGTAATAGTCCTTGATAGCTAGGAGCTAGGTTACCACAGTCGAATTACACCCGTCCCGGTAAAAAAACTCACTAGCGAAACGCGGCAACCATTCCTGCGGCACGCCAAATCGCCATGCCAGATAACCGAGGAGCCTTGTGAGGTGTGAGGACAATGGGCTTTGCCATCCTCCCACCTGTTCCAGCAATATAGCTCCCTTAGTCCATCTCACCGTCATCTTGAAGCCTTTGATGAGGACAGTTTGATTATCTTGCTCGTTTTTCTTGCGACATGAGCGAGAATCCACATAAAATGCAGGAACCCAATTATATGCGTCAGGGTCGTCACCAGGCAGTTGGGCTTCTCTATCCGACTCCTTCACTAGGATAAATTTACCACCCCGACCTTCGATGAAAGATCCCAAGGTCCACTTGTGAGTTTTATAGACACCAGTAATCAAGTAGAGGGAGTCCTGATCTGCGTGACTACACCAAGAAAGCGCATGTTTCATAGCAAGGTCGCGAAACTCATCCAATATTTGTTTGTTCTGGAGTTCATAGAGCTTGGCACCGGAGGGAAGGATGAGTATAGCGCCCGTTGATGATGTCGAGACAAAGTTAAAATCATCGTGACTGCAAGTGTTGAGTATAATAACTACATGGAAAGCAGACACGTGTGTACTTACCTCTGGTCTATTTCAACCCACCGTTCAACGCCAGTCATGAATACCGTTCCTTGGGCAATGCCACCAGACTCGTCTTCGGTACATGCCAACTCCTTGGGGAGTGTAATAGGCTGGAATGAAGGAACGTCCTTAGGTAGCTGCGAGTCGAAGCATATGTTGAAGAGGACGTTAAACTTCCCGTACTGGTCGACGTATCCGACATCCCCAATTTGAAGCCCTTCGATGTCCTTTCTTCCGGGCCTGGGTGACCGCAGAGGGTATCCAAGTTTCTGTCGCAAATTCGCCGCGTAGACGTCTTGTTGGTTCATTATGATGGGTCGCTCAAAGTTGACGCCTACGTGTACGCATGCCTATGGTACTGTCACGTATTAGTCACACCATGTTACGCAGTGTCACAAGTGATTGATTAACGAGTAACGTTATCCCCGACTCTTCTAGAGGAGGGTTTTGTCAGCCAGATTCGAGCCGCGTCCTACCTAGGGATACCATGGGTATGGGAACGGATTAGTAAGTAGGAGTATATATACAACTTCGTTTACTTTTTGGTCCTTTCACTCCTACCTTCTGCTTGCGTTTGTTGACTATCTCCGTCGACTTCACGTTGTCATGTATTTTTTTTGCTTTCCGTTTTTCTCTCGCTGACGTCAGACCTCAGGTTCATTGACAAGGCTGCTTGTGTCGTCCATCGAGTAATGGTGGATCGGCATTGTTCTACGAACAACACTGATGAGCTGCCGGAGTATGCTTTACGTGACCCGATATACTATCCAGACGAAAACCATGATTGCTTCGAAACCCCTTTAAACTTTTGCATATGGTTGAAAAATACTCTCAACTCCCATGCATTTTCTTGTGAAAATTGTGACACTGTGTTTTCTGGTTCCGTCACTTACGATGGTAATAACATCCTTGTTTATCATTATTCGAAGCATGTTTGCATTGTCAAATCTACTACGTATTTTGCTTGTGCTCAGTATACACACTGTCAGTTGCTGAATGAGTTTTCGCATACATGTGGACAGTATCCGTTTCCAGTGAAAATTCCAGAACAATTTCTCGGTCTCCCCAGATGGGTATCCGACTCGGACAATGTGAACATGCTCAAACTGGATAATCTTCTACGTGCAACCGTTTACAACACTGCATCTTCTCTTCCGGGAGTTTCTCTTCCTACATGTTCTTCGAAGAAAGTATGTGTCCAACTCATCGTTGAAGATTTCAGACGTGAGTGTGATGCTCTCGTACATAAAACTTCGTACGAGTTGTTACGAACACTGTCCACTGCAGCATTGTCAGCTTGCTGCAGTTCGCCCACTTTTCTTTCCCTGCTATCAATGCTTTTCGAGAACCGTTATGGTTCTGCGGTAGCTTGTGCTCTGCGTTCTCCCTCGCTAGTCAACTATGCTGCCGATGAGCCAGCTGAGTTTCAACTTTCCTGGGCACGAGCCCCTCTTGATAATTTGATTTATGCACTGCGTGACGTGTCTTTCGACTTACTAAGTAAATGTATTATCAAGCTGACTGTCGGACGCCCCTCTTTTTCTACTCGGTCGCGACGGAAGACATGCTCTGGTCTCCTAAAGCACATTGTTGACCGAGTGCGTTTCATCGAGAGCATGAGCTATGGATATATCTGTGAGCTTATCGTCGCTTATTTTCCATACGATTACGATTTGACTCCTTCACACAAAGATAAACTCCTTCGAATTCTCAAGCACGAATATGATCCTGCCATCATCGATAAACTTACGAGTTTTACTGTTCCTTTGCGTAAAACTGTTCGTGATGCAGATCTGAGAAGGGATGCTAAGTTGACCAATGTTCAGAAACGACGAGATGCACAGATCGCATACGATCGCGAGTGGCCAAAAGTCATCTCAAACGAGACTGTTTTAAGTTGTCTCCATCGTTACTATGAGTGTTCCACATGGTCACAACCAGGTGTATGTGCTGTATGTGCTCAATATCGAGTTGATGCTGTCAAATTTGATCCTGGTTCGACAGACAAGCCTCTGGATTTGCGCTGTCTTTTATTGAAAGATGAGTTCATCATTACGAAGTGTGTCGTGCAGTCACTGTCTAATTCTTTCACATTTATTAATCCTGTGTTACATGGTATCATGCTTCACCGAGATGGCATTGTTGAAGACAATGAGAGAACAGCAATTATCTTGTTGTGTTCTGAATGCCGCCAGTTCTTGTCGCAGAATAAAATTCCTTGTTTTGCAATTGCTAATAATCTTTATCGAGGAGACCTGCCCGCTCATTTTCACGATCTCAGTTGGGTTGAAGAGAAAATATGCGCCATTTACTGTAGTACTGCTCATGTTACGCGACTCTTTCAGTCTTCTGATCCATCGCAGCCTAGAGTTTTGCATGGAAATACATGCGCACACGATATGAATGTTATATCAACAGTTTCTGTCTTGCCTCGAGTGCCTGCTGATGTTACTGGTTTCCTGAGCGTCGTTTTCGTCGGACCAGAGAAATTCAATCCGAAAATGTTGGGTAATACATTTCGAGTCCGGAAGTCAAAAGTTTGGACTTTCTTGGTATGGTTGAAGGATCACAATCGTTTGTATGCTAACATTGTGATTGACCCTGTATTGCTCACGCACTATCCTGAAGATGGTATGCTGCCCGGGCTTGTTGAGCGGGTTGTTGAAGACAATGAATCCGATGCAAAATCTGTATTTGAAGATGAGACTTCAGGCTTCGATGCTCATCCTGCTACACTGCTGTATACTTCGGAATCCAATAGTCTGCCTGGTTCTGTCGAATCTGAAACTTTGCTTGAGAAGATGGGTGTGTCAGATCCTGAGAGTGTCAAATTAAGTGGGCGCACGTTTACAGCAGCAGCACTTCGAAATCTGGTGCGGAAGCAATCAGATCAAATAGATCTTGTGGTCCATAGAGGCTCACGCCCTGTAAATGAGTACAACAATCCTGATTTGATTCCGGGTATGTTTCCTTCTTTATTTCCTTACGGAATTGGTGGTTTCGAAGATAAAACTCGCCCCACTTGTTTGTCCTTCCAGCAGCAAATTCGTTACACCCTTAATCTGTCTGACCGTTCTTTTCGTTATCATCACTCATACATCTTTGTCGTTCTCAATATCTTACAGCGTCGTTCTGCTCATCTTTACACTGCATTCACTTGTAAGAAGGATAAATTTACTGATATTGCTCACAAACTCACTTCGTTGTCTCCTGAAATCCTTTTACGTGTAGCAAATCGACTTGAGCTTGAACATAAGATCTCGGATATGACTGCAGAGGAACGAAATGCTTTGAGCTTGCTTAAACATGTGAGCACAATTTCCGCACGCATACCAGGCTCTGAAGCTTCTAAGATCTTTGTCCGAAATGAAATTCGTAGTTACTTCAGCTTCTTTGGTCTCCCTCACTTATTCTTCACGTTCAATCCTAGTGTCGTTCACAGCCCTATTTTTCAAGTTATGTATGGTGATCAAAGTGTGGATTTGTCCGTTCGTTTTCCTCGTCTCGTTTCTGCACGGGAACGTGCTCTGCGTGTTGCTCATGATCCTGTAGCCGCTGCCGAATTTTTTGATTTCTCAGTGCACTGTTGCTTCGAGCACTTGCTGGGTTGGGACTTTAAGAAAAAAAAAAGTTCACCGACTGGAGGCTTGTTTGGACATATCCATGCATTCTATGGAACTTGTGAGTACACGGAGCATGGTTCTCTTCACGGGCATTTTCTTATACGGCTTCAAGGGGGACTCAACCCTTCTGCAATCCATACACGTCTTCACGAAGATGACGAATTTAACAGCAAGTTCTTTTCTTTTTTTGATGATATCATTCATCATCATCTCCCTGACATTGAGATCCCTTTAGACTCTAAATTTGAGCCACGTGTAGAGCGTCCTCCACGACCTCCTACTGTGTGTGATCCAGTTTCGAAGTGCAAATCCGACTGGGATTCGATCTTTGCGACCGAAGTTAAAAAATGCGGGGAGGTTCTTCAAAGACACGTGTGTCGTCCTGTATGTCATAAATATGCTAACGAAGGACGTTGCCGTTTCCTTTTCCCTCATGAGATTGTCGAAACCTCTTTCTTTGATCGTGACTCCAATGCTGTAGTACTGATGTGCAAAGATGGGAACGTTAACTATTTTAATCCTCACATTCTGGTGTTCTGTCGTCACAATCACGATCTAAAATGTATCTTGTCCGGAAAGAGTGCGAAGGCTGCGATGTTCTACATTTCAGATTATATAACGAAAATGGGTGCGAAGACATATGAGATGTTGACACTTCTCTCCCGTGCAGTCTCTCGAAACTCGAACACACTGCCATGTAAAGAAACAGTAAGAGACAGTGCCAAAACTCTTCTTCATAAGTGCCTCACGCAATTCAGCAGACAGCAGCAGGTTCACGCTCAACAGGCAGCTCGTTACCTTTGTGGGCTTGACGACAGCATAAGTTCTCATTCTACAGTCCCTCTTTTGTCGTCTGCGGCTGTTTCTTATGTACGTGAAAAATGTGTAAGCTGTAGTACTGTTGATTCTCAATCTGATGATACTGAAGACGTTGAACAAGTACAGATGCGAATTACGACAACAGAAGAAGGTGCTTTAGTGGAAACCAACCAGTTACATCATTACCTGTATAGATGTGATAGCCTGGCCGACATGTCATTTTATGAATTTGGACGATGTGTTGAGTTGCAAACAAAATCAAGAAGTCAACGTACCAAAAACTCACATGAAACCAGGCTCGGTGTTCTCCGTCGTCACCCCCTCAAAGCACGTCATCCGCTGCATGCCACACACGAATTAGTAGAACATACGAACGAATCACGTGGAGACTGTGCGCGTGAGTTGGTTCCACGAATAATAGGAATGTCGATACCTCGTTCTACACACCGAATGGCTTGGTCGATTTTCGTTCTCACACACTTCAAACCATTTAGTTGTGATATCTCTCTCTTCTCGCCTGGTGAAGACCCAATAAGTGCGTTCGAGCGTTACACCTTTCCTGATGAGTGCCGACGAATCATGGAAAATTGGGAGGCTATTCATGAATGCGAAGATGAAAGAGACGCTGAAAGGTTGCGAAAACAAGCACAACGTACTGCAGTAAGCCGGACTGACAAGGAGACAACGAGCAGTGGAATGGTTCAGCGTAACGATGTTGAAGAAGTCGAAGTCCCTTCTAACTCCCGCCTACGTAGTCATGAAGACTTTCACCTTCAGCAAAGTTTTCTTCTTTTCAAAGAAGCCAAATGGTTAACGACCACTTCGCATAGTGACGTGTGCGATCTACAACACCTGGATAACGCTAGCCAAGATGTTGATCAACTGCCGGCGTTTTCTCAGAAACAATTGAAGAAATGGAAAAGTGAGATTGAAAAACAAGAAAGAGTCATAGCGACTGCATGATGCAATGCTTTGAATCCTGAACTTCAAACTTCAGACCAGACGGCTGTCATGGATACCGAATCAGGATGTCAAACGATCTCAAACTTTCAAACAGCTTCAAACCAGTATTGCATGCAGACGGAAGTGTTCGAAAACACTGACAACCTTCGCCGAGAAAAGTCACACAGTGATCCGATCATGTTAGCAGCGCAGATCGAGAAGGAGAGCAATCTAAACGAGAAACAACGACTGTGTTTTCATATAATCACGCATCATTTCATTCGTCACCACGTGACAAAGGAATATGAAGTAAACGATCGGTTGGTAATGTTGATGACCGGTCCTGGAGGTACCGGGAAAACATATGTAGTGAAAGCGGTTCAGCGTGTGATGGAACATTATGGTTGTGGCCACTTGATTCGGTATTTGGCTCCCACTGGGTCTGCAGCGACGTTAATACAGGGAATGACTATTCATAAAGCATTAGGCATAAAAATCAAGTCCGCCGGAAAGGGCAAAGGTAATCGACTACCCGGAGAAAGTACTGAGGACTACACTGTGCTTATTTCTGTCAGGGAACGAAGCAGGCTGCGTGCAGAATGGAAAAACGTCGAATATGTCATGCTCGATGAGGTTTCGTTGCTTGGTCAAGAACTGCTAGCTGACATTGACCATGTTTTACGTTTCGCGAAGGAGAAACCCGACGTGTGGTTCGAAGGTGTTGTCGTCATTTTTGCGGGCGATTTCTTTCAATATCCGCCGGTAGGAGGGACTCCGCTTTACACACCCATCTCACCGTATGCAGGAACGACAGATAAAGAGATTCACAAGCGCCTTGGACGTCTAGCATGGAAAAACATCAACGTTGTGGTCAATCTCACTGAACAGCAGCGTATGAAACTGGATAAGGAGTACGGTGATGCCGTTTGTCGCTTGCGCAGTAGAGAGTGCACCCTAGAGGACGTCGACTTGTTCAACTCTCGAGTAGTCAAGTCACACCTGAGAGAACAGGGAATAGACATGTCTCGGACGGAGAATCACGATGCTACAGCGATCGTAGCAACCAACCGTTTACGAGAGAAGCTCAATCGTGAAAAAGCCGCGACGACGAACTCTGCTAACTTGGTCGAGTGTCTTTCCTTCGATAGTTGTTCTCACAGACCACTGACGTTGCACGAACGAAACCACCTACATAGCTTGAATTTAACATCTGTCCAAAATTCTCTTCCTTCCTCTGTCAGCCTTCACACTGGTATGCCTGTCATCCTGCGTCTTCGCAATCTCTCCACCGATCTCGGAATTACAAATGGTTCTCAAGGAGTCATGCATAAGGTGTTTACAAAACAATGTCCTGTCGGACTCACCTATGCTGAATCGGTTTACGTCGAATTTCCACAAAGCACTGTCGAGCTCTCCGATCTTCCTCCGAAAGTGTTCGTGGTCACACCCATTAAGTGGAATTTCACAACGGTCCTGAAACGTCCCGATGGTTCCGACGAAAAATTGAAAATTACTCGATGTCAACTACCCATACAGCCCGCTTTTGCTGTAACAGGCCATTCTGCGCAAGGAAAAACCTTGCCGAAAGTATTAGTAGACCTGTCCGAGGGAGGTTTCGCTGCTTACGTGGCTGCTTCAAGGGCTCAGACAAGGAACGGACTCTTCTTGACGAAACCTATTTCCCTGCAGCAAATCAACAAACCGTTACCCTCCGACTTGCTTTCAGAAGTGCGTCGTTTCGAGGCTCTCGAGCATAATACATACATACACCATGGCTGGAGCTCAGAGAACGAGGTCTCCGTACCAGATGCTGAAACAGAATCGGGTGGTTGCCGAAAGCTGAGAATGAAACTAGACAATGGAACATACGTGTTCAATCATTTCCAAACTGAATCAAATCGCCTGCCTGACAAACGAGATTTCGATCGGATGTTGGAACCAACTCAATCCGAAGATCGAGTGCATTCCGCCGATAAAAATCCTAATCGACAGTCCGCAGAAACTCCATCCAAGCGGGCCCGGATCACTGCAGACAATCAGACCCAATGCTCGCGTGTTTCCGCACCCACTGTTGGATGCAGATGGTCGTCCACTAACTGGTCGTGTGCGTATGACAGTGTTTTTATGGCTTTATTGTACATATACATGGATGGCAGTCTTCCATTCAAGGAACGCTGGCTGACCGCTGGCGAAAATTCACTCGCTCTTTTAAATTTGTATGATTCCATTCTGCAGGCTAACTCTCGTATGTACTCTTCAGATTACTTTGATACCTGTAGAGATCAATTCCGCGACTTACTCAGCTTACAAAATCCTACGTTGTTTCCGCGAACGGGTGAGGTCGGTTCAAGCATTATGGATATACTCGAATGGCTCTTTCCGCCTTCAGTCCGAGCCATGTCTGTCGTCGGTTCGTGCACGATCGAACAATGCGTTTGCAACGTACGAGCCGTTGGCTCCAACGCGCATGTTGACTTAGATTCTTACTTCCCTTGCGATTGTTCGTTTATAAATTCGGGCGATTGTGACCGTGCCCTTCGTGAGCCAATATCTTTGCAGGATTGGATACATCAGTGGGCACATAGGTTCAACACACGACGTGCTAAATTCTCACATGATCTATTTTCACTCACGTGTCCGGGTATTATCTCCAGTTCAGTGTGTTTGAAAACGCCACCTTCCATCCTCTTTTTTCAGCTCATGCCTTCAGTGCCTGTGAAACCCAACATGCGTATTTCCGTACCCACCATAACTGGCGAGCGTGCCTCTTATTGCCTGAAAGCGATCATTTCCCTCCAAAACTTTCACTTCTCCCTCCAGATGTATTACAAAGACAAAATTTGGAAATATGACGGTCGTATCAACGACGGAACTCCCTATGTTCTTGAAACGACGCAAAGTAGCCAAACGAATCTATCCTTGTCGAACGCGTACGACATTTCGTTCGTGCATGTTTGTGTCTATGCTCTCGAAGACGAGTTGCAAATCGACACTACACAGCTTGCATCTCCACACCACAACCTCCACTCGCGCAAGGAACAATTGTGATCCATACAACCAATCACAAAGAATGTCACGTTTGAATTTCAACTGCCAACGGATTAAACTACCTGACTCAGAGCGAAACTTTACATAAAAGTTGGAACGTAGATGAGAGACTACACGGTTCGCCATTCTTCTCGGCGCCATTCGCAAATTTACGATTGTAAATTCACTTCAAATTACACACACACAGTAAGACAGCCCTCATTTTTCCAATTTAAATTTGTCGCCATCTGCACGCAGTCGAAGATCAGTAATACATCCCTTTTTCAAAAACGCTCTGACAAATCTATCATCCGTACAGCGCAGGATCCGCACATATAAAAAACGACGGAGGTCGAGGCCCCGCCTTTCCCTCTCCCTGTAATTCGGTCTTCTCTTTCTTCTTGACTTACTTACAATCGCTTCGAACTTACGGTGAAATGTCTTCTCCATCGTACACTCCCTCTCAAATGACGACGTCCTCTGATACGGATAGTCCTTCCTCGCTGGCCATCTTTTGCCCCATTTGGACTTCACTCCAGCGTGTCGCCGACGATCCACTCGCACTCACCCGAGCTCTGATTGGAACGATGGCTGTGGATAATAACCCCAGGCCTATGTGCTCCATTATGTGTGACAACGCAGAGTATTGGGTCACCACTGGGGGCGAGCTAGTGCGCATCAAATTCGGCGCGACCATCGATCGCACGGGATCGTACGGACGGACAGGTCCATACTTCAACCTTCCGTCCACGGGCGTGAGTCGCTCCGTTCACGCTGCGGTCTGATTACTAACTTATTTCGTAGCTGGACATTACCGCTTTGCAGAAGGCACGAGCCCAGTTCGAATTGCGCATACTCGATGACGGAGATGTCAACTGTCCACCGGATGCTGCTGCCGGCTCAAAAGGCTTCATGGAGACTCTTTTCGCCTTGCATGGCGAGGTGGAAACTTATGTGCTCGCGACAACGACGGTAAGTTTGGCTAGCTTGATGTATAGCCAACTATAGCGGTATAGATTCGCATTGAACTTTATTCATCTTTAGCAAATTCGGTTACAAAGCCTAAAGCAACTGTCGTTCCCTTCTGGCGTACTTACGAGCAGGGCCGCGGGGACCGTTACGCACTCATCGTCACCACGGAGCCCCTGTTTGAAAACCTTCCGTCAGCGAACAGGACGTCTGCCCCAAAAATAAGCCGTGCAGACATAGGAAGTCCGTTTTTTCCTCACAAAGCGTTCATGTGCTGTATTGTACTGATCAACTGCCTGACAGAGTTTGCAGGTCGTCTGACTCCCAGTACGCACCGTTTTCATTGCCGCAGTCTTTTTACATTTTAACATTATTCAGGCCAGGCTTCTCTGCAAGGCAGCACGGCTAATTCTCGTCCCACTCGTACGGTCGGCACACCTAACCGTTCGGGACTGAACAGTGCCAGTATGCAAACATCTCCGTTGGCGTTTCCGATTCGCTTGATTGACTTGGCGTGTTTGCAGGTACCGCGCCACTGCGTATCACCGACCTTCAGGACCCTGAAGGTCGCTACGCCGGTCTCATTGCTTCAGACCAAGATATTGCTGATGCGAAGGTCGCCGTCCCCAACATCCGTGATGGACACGGTGTCCTTATCACTCCTGGGGAGTATGAGTCGAAAATAAAAGATGGTGACTACGTAGAAGTTGAAGTCATTTTGAAACTGTGCGTTCAATCTCCTCTCCATGTTCAATCACTCACCAACGTCTTCATCTGTCTTACTAGCTGGAGCATTCACCCAAGCGTGAAAAACAACTCGAATGGTTCACGCGTTTATCAATGCATCCTGAAAAGTATGAAACTCCTTCCGTACGACGGCTATACTCGCACTGGTATGTTGGTGGCAACAGACCGAAAAGGAAAGGGAAAGGAACGGAACGATCTCAAGCGTAAGGCTACAGAAAACGACGTTCCTGGTCAATCCCCCGCCAAAAAGACTGCAACCCTCTGTGACAACGAGGCCGATGACGAAGAAGGGTCTCAACAAGACAACATGGAAACCGACTCATTTTAGTTGGTAGACTGCTCAGCTTCACCCTCTGTACTTGTATCAGGCTTTCTCGTGTATCTCTGATTGGTATCTCTGTCGTTCGGCTTCAACTTCTTCTCTGTGCGCCGCCTCTGTACTCATTAGTTTGCTCATTGGTTCCTGTCTCGTGTATCTCAGAGTTTGTTCTCGGTCCTGCCTCTGCACTTGTATTCATACAAAACAATACACGAGTATGTTGTCATGGCGATTTACAAATGCGGCGAGAGTCGGGGACTTTGGCGCATGTGCGCCGCTACGTCCGTGTAATCCTCAGCCAAAAGTGAGGCTGGTCGAGCGTGAGCGAGCTGGTACCAGGTCGTCCCTGCCAAAATCCAACAGTCAATTTCTCATAGAGCCTCAAGGATCCACAATGGAGGATCCCTCCATTGCAATGAATTTCAGCATCTTTGAACAGCCTCAAGGGACCACTATAGAAAATAGAGGCTGATCTTGTCAGGAACTCTCAGACCCTCAAGCTCAAGTGAGCAATCGAGTAGGAAACAAGTGAGAATTCCAAGATAGGGAACTAATACAGTGTAACTAGGAGTTTATGTATATATACTTACAGAATGCGCACAGACCACCTTACTATAGGGGAACTACATCACAGGAGGTTAAAGAATAGGAGGTAAGGTAAAAAGGATAGGAGGTGGCTAAAAGATTCTCACATTACCCCCCTT
>JBBPTK010000580.1:0-13643 GCA_038094135.1 Spongiforma cf. squarepantsii
TGATTCCCCAAGACCAGAACGAGATCTGGGGCGGAGTTGCTGGGAAACAATATGGGGTGATCACTGCCCTCGGAAGCTTTAGTGGAGGAGGTCTGGACTTCATCCTCGGACAAAAGTTCCTGGAGAGGTATTACTCGGTCAGTAGAAGTGATTCATTCTGGAATCTTCCAGAAAGCTTATAAGGAGTAATTCGCTACAGGTATATGATGCGGACACCCATCGAATTGCGTTCGCTGGGACGTGAGTCTCATTTTTGGAAGAGACGATCTAATCTTAGCTGGTTCTTTCCACAGGAACTATACACATACTTTCTGAATGTGACGAACGACAAGAACATACTATTATAAATGATACCCGTGTCTTTAACCCGTATAGCATAGTTCAGATGCATCGCGGTACGGTCGCTCGCGTCGGACTCTTCCTTTCCATTCCAATTCAGTGAGATCGTCCATTGAGAGCACATGTACCGTACATGCCTGGTAGTAGTGGCGGCAGCAGTAGTTAGGACCAGTATTCAATATGTTGACAAGTTCTTAGGTTACTGTCCTTTTCACACGAGTTGGCCAAGTGGGAAATTTTTGTTAGTTTGTCTTCGACTTCGGCCGTTGATTATCTCCTCAACCACAAGCTGTAGGATAGCCGGAGTTTGCACAATTTGACTTAGATTAACCTGCGTTTCCGCAGTGAATGTTGGTCGGTATTCATCCCTAACCCACCGAGCAAGAAAAAACTTAATTTGGAAATTGCTAACATCAGAAATAACTATTCGGTGTCTTCGGGATAGCGTTGCCGCGAAGTGAACTAAAGTGAGGGGAAGTGTTATTTTGGCGCACTTCGATATACTTCTTTGGAATGAAAGTGTGTGAGAAGTGACTTCATTCACCTCCGGAGGTGGAAACGAAGTGTCACGGAATTTCCCGGGACATTGCACCCAATCAGAAATGATTATTAATTAGAGTAATCTACAAGTTGCAGACGAGTAGTGGCAGAGTTCATCAAAATCGCCTGATTCTCTGAGCTCATCCAGAGATGCCGCGGCCCGGCTTGGGGGGCCTGGGGCCCTGCAAAATTGTGAGCCGGGCTTTGCACCCTCAGAGCCCTCAGTGGGGGTCCGGCCCGGCCTGAAAGCTGGGGCTTTGGCCCAAGCCCCGGCTCAGCGTTGTCGATATGCTTTGAAACGTGAGGGTGAGGCCGTGGAGAGGGAGGAGTAGATCGGATCTCAGCAGGAGGGGGCGAGACGACGGTAACGTCAGTGCGATGATGTGCTGACGTTGTGGTCGTCGCGTTCGTTGCAGCGCAAGGGCGAGGTAAGGACGAGAGGTGGGAGTGGGGTGGGACGAGAGGGAGAGAGGGAGGCAGGACGATGACAACATCACCGCGCCATCGCGCTGATGTCGTCGCCGTCATGTTTGTGGCAGCGCGAGGGTGGGGTGAGGACGAGAGAGCGTGGGGTGGGACGAGAGCGAGAGGGAGGTGAGACGATGACAACATCATCGCATCATCGCAATGATGTCGTTGTCGTCGCATCGCCGTCGTGTTCGTTGCAGCGCGAGGGTCACCGGGGGTGAATGCTACGCGGGGGGGGCAAGGATTGCTGCACCTTTGTCATCGTTGTTGTTGCGTTTATGCGAGGGTGAGCGTGAGGGGGTGGACGTGAGGGTGGGATAGGAAGGGGGAAGGGGCGAGATGCCATGGGCGAGTCCGAGCACAGGGGCCGTCTTTCTAGATATATCTCGTCGTTGCCAAATATAACTTTCATCTAACCTCCCGAACCAAATAAACTTGGTTCATTCCCAGTTCGGTCGCAACGAAGTGTCACCTCCGCGAAGTCACTTCACCTCTGCGGCAACGCTAGCTCTTAGCATGCTTTTCGGTTTTTTCCGACACGGTAGCTTGCTTACTCGCATTACTACATCCGTCACCTCGTAGTCTCTCACCTAACACCGTCATTACAGAAAGCTGCAATGTTCACGCACCATTTCGCGTGAGCACTATATATTGTTCATTGGAAGTTTGTTGAGAAACCTTTCCAGAACCATGTACATCTTGATATCATCCTCCCCAGGATGTGGATTTCTTGAGGGCGAAAGCGTAGCAGGTAAAGAGCTGCCAGTGCCATCATTCAAACCTTGGCATGATGGTGACATGATTGATACGTGATGCACGACATAAAGCATTCTGAGCATTAATTGCCGAAATGCTGATGCTGGTGGGCCCATTATAATCAACGCAACAGGTACTACGTAGGATCGATCCGGAGCAGAATTCTTGTTGCAGGAACCCAATCTCCGCGACAGGAGAGAGTCTACAGCTTCCTGGCTTCGCGACAGAGACTTCCAATTCACCCCGCTGAGTAGTGTTTCGAGGTGATTTCACTCGCGGAGTCACGGTTACAGCCAAAATTTGGCACTCCAATTTCTTCTATCTCGGAATGTCTCATCGTCTTCAGCTCTGGTGAGAATCTGCAAATCATGTTAAATCCCATGTTCTCCCTATGTTGTCCAGAAAGCTTGAGCCGAACTCCCTCAGGCTGCTCGCCGGAGTTACATTAGGTAAAGCACATTTCTCACCACTGTGAATAAATGTTATTAACTTAAGTGATTTAAATTTCGTTGCAGGGGACGTAGCCAGACTTAGCTCTGCAATTAATCAAGGATAGAATGATATATGTGCAGATATACCCCTTTCCAATGTGTCTCACAGTTACTGATTGTTTGACTTGCTGGCGTGTGGTCCTGCTAACATCGGACTTGCTGGAGTTATGAAACTGTGTACGATCGGCGTACTGGGAAAATCGGACTTTCTTGAAACGCGTTATTTTATCTAAAGCCAAGCCCTCTCGTGCCATCAGAACGGCACGTCAATGTTTCAACTTTCAAGTTTTACTTCCGGGTATGAAGTCTAGCATCTGAAGATACTATCACCATATTCAGATTGTGACTTCCATCATATAAAGTGTCCAACTAACTTGGCGTGGCTTGGTTTCGTCGACCTCAGCATGAGGTTGTTTGCTTCCCTTTCTGCCCTCCTGGCGACGTGTGTTTTCGCCTCACCAGTGACGATTCCATTGCAGAAACTCCTGCGCCCTGGAGCATATCTCGAAGGATCTCCTGCCGCAGACCGTGCACGCGCTGCCTTTCTACAGGGCCGCACATCCAGTGGGCCGACCACTGTTCCAGCCATCAACTTGGCATACGTTCAGTACACAGTAACTGTCGGTATCGGTAATCCTCCGATATATTATAACCTAGTCATCGACACCGGATCCTCCAACACGTTCTGTATGTGAGTAAAATATACTGATCAATATTTTCCAGTATAACATTATGAATTTGAATGTTTTTATTCCAGTGACTATGTTCGGACAAACACTAGTATCCCCACAGGCCAAGATGTAAATGTTACTTACGGGACAGCTTATTTCTCTGGCATTGAATGTACGGTGGTCTGTATTTATCCTCCGTCTGATCATTGACAACCAGCAGATCTGGACCAAATAACACTCGCACCTAATCTCGTCATCACCAACCAATCCATCGGTGACGCACTTTCCGACTCCGGTTTCCAAGGTGTCCAAGGGATTCTTGGTGTCGGACCTGTCGGTCTTACAACTGGAACGCTCTCACCTAACACGAGTGCAACGATTCCAACAGTCATGAACAACCTCGTGTCACAGGGTCTAATTGAGAACCAGGTCCTAGGGGTTTACTTTGCCCCTCCGACAAAGTATAATGACACAAGTACGTATCCGATTCCAAATCATTTATTTATTGTTAATCCAGAGACATGTAGATGGTGCATTGACCTATGGCGGGGTTAATTCAAGCTTGGTATGAGTTTGGTTACATCTCCCAACATTTCTGTTTCTACAGTTATTTGTGTCATGCAACAGTTCGAGGGTAAAGTTACATATACTCCCACGACAGAGACGTATCCAGCCTCTGCTTACTTTGGCATCGATATCAAATCGTCTTCGTACGGCAACCTGAGTGTCATCCCTGCAACCACCCCTGCTGTTGTTGACACTGGCACCACGCGTAGGTCGTCCTGTATCCGCTTTTCCGCACGGGCAACCTGACCGCAAGATGGTGGTTTTCCCGTTTCATGTCAGTGATCCTCCTCGCGGATGATTTTTTCGCCACATACGTGGATGCCATTCCTGATGCGACACTTGATCTGAAAACGGGTCTGGTCGAAATTCCGTATTCCTCTGTTGAGCAAATGCAGCCTCTCATATTTTGGATTGGCGGTAAGAAGTATGTGATGGACGTTACTGCCCAGCTAGTTCCCGAAGATGAGAATACAGCCTGGGGTGGAGTTTCTGGGAAACGGTACGGTGTAGTCAATACCCTCGGAACCCCCAGTGGACTAGGGTTGGATGTCATCTTCGGACAGAAGTTCTTGGAGAGATATTACACGGTTAGTACGAACGGTTTATTATTTCAAGGAATATATATTGATTACTTCTTGGCAGGTTTTCGACATGGACGCCCGTCGTGTCGGCTTTGCCAGGACGTGAGTCTTCTTATGTCATAGTACTGGACGAAGTGACTTCATCTCGGCTGTTTAGAAACAATACCTTTACGATTAGGATCTGATGGAAATAAAAGGGCTGAAAAGACAAGACAGTCATAGGTGATACTCGCGTGTCTTCCAGTTTATCATGAATTCAAATGCGCAGGAGTGCAGTCCTTTGTTTCAGACATTTTTACATTCGTGGCAGCATACCATATCGTCGTACTTCCGTGCTAACCGTTTGTATTGAAATTCACAGCCTCTCTCAGTTATTCACCGCTCTACTCGGTGTGTCGTGCCGCTATCTTCGGAGTATTGATGTTGCAATACCTACGGGGAAATGGGGTTCTAGCTCGTGAGTTTCACACTCAGATAAGTAAGCAAGGCGGTCTTACCTATGCTTTCACCTCCTCTCAGCGTCGTTCTCCACCTTCGTTATTTTCCCCTCCCTCATGAGTTAGGTCCAACGTAAACGTTCATCTCAGTCCGACTGTTCTTTATGTTTGCTCAATTCCTCCGACCTGCCCAATTCCCAGCGTACGCTCAGTAATCAATCCTCTGTGCTCACACACACTGCGGGCCAGCCTCACTCGATATATCTCGGCGTTCGATGTTCACGGATCGATTCTGCAGACTTTTCTCAAAATGTTGTATTCGAGTACCTGGCCACGCTCATGACAACAGGGTTTGCACATCAACGTTTCAACCTCCAGATTCTACTCCGAAGTAAAACCACTAAGGTGTTTCCGGCCCTACATGCATCGCATAAATATTGAGCTTTGTCTGCGTTGGTATTCGTCGTCCTCGGTATGAGGTCGTTTCTTGTTGTCTTTGTCATCCTGCTAGCAACATGTGTCTGTGCCTCACCACTCACTATTCCACTGAAGAAACTCTGGCGCTCTGGAGCATATCTAGAGGGATCTCCTGCCGCAGATCGTGCTCGTGCCACACTACTCCGAGGTCGTGCGTCCGGTGGGCTGACCACCGCTCCAGCGACCAATTTGGCGTACATTCAGTACACGACGAGGGTTGGAATTGGCAATCCTGCGACCTATTATAATCTCATCGTCGACACAGGCTCCTCAAACACATTCTGCGGGTGAGTGTACACGGCTACCTCCGATATGGTCAGTTGAGCCACCACTTTTGATCATAGTACTGGCATCCGTTACGTTAAGACGTCCAGCAGTATCCCAACCGGGCAAAACGTCAGCGTCGCCTATGGGTCGGGTTACTTCGTTGGCGTAGAGTGTAAGTATGTCCAGTCATTTCCTCACATGTCTGTCTAGACATCGGGCAGATCTGGACCGGGTGACTCTCGCACCTCATTTTGTCATCACCAATCAATCCATTGGCGACGCACTGTCAGATGCCAATTTTAAAGGCGTAGATGGCATTATCGGCGTAGGGCCCCTCGATCTTACTCAAGGCACGCTTTCACCTGATGTCAATGCAACGATCCCGACGATCATGAACAACCTCTTGTCTCAGGGACTGATCGAGGACCAACTCCTGGGTGTTTACTTTTCCCCCTCGACAAAACATAGTGACACGAGTGCGTATCCTATCCCAGACCGTCGTTTACTGTTGATCCTCAGACATGTAGATGGTGCATTGACTTACGGAGGCGCTGATCGAAGTTTGGTATGAGATTACTTATTCTGTCCTCCGTAGTTAATTTGGCGCCTAAAACATTCGCCCGTATCGTGTAACAGTTCAAGGGCGAGTTGATGTATACTTCCAGAACGAAGACTCTTCCAGCTGCCTATTACTGGGGCATCAACATCACCTCATCGACATATGGCAATCATACCGTTATCCCCGTTTCTACCGCCGGTGTTGTTGATACAGGTACTACGCGTACGTCGTCCTTTCTTCCCTTATGATAAAAATGCTTGGGAAGATCTGATCGCTCGATCACATTACTACGCGATTGATTCAGTGGTACTCCTTGCGGACGACTTTTTCGCCGTCTACATGGATGCAATTCCGGGGGCGACGCTTGACCCGCAGACGGGCTTGATTGACATCCCCCCTTCCTCCGTCCAGCACATGCAGCCTCTCATCTGTTCGATTGGTGGTCACCAGTTTATCATAGATGTTTCTGCACAGCTGATTCCCCAAGACCAGAACACGGCCTGGGGCGGCGCTGCTGGGAAATGGTATGGGGTGGTCAGCAATCTCGGAAGTCCTAGTGGAGGTGGGCTTGACTTCATCCTCGGACAAAAGTTCATGGAGAGGTACTACGCGGTCAGTGGAAAACAATTTGATTGTTGGGAAATATATGTACCAACCACTTGTCTGCAGGTATTCGACGCAGACGCCAATCGTGTCGGGTTTGCTCAGACGTGAGTCCCTTTGACTGTAAGTGTCGGATCTTATCAGTTTGATCTTTCCACAGAAACCACACGTTCACTACGGACGGAAAAGTATGACAAATAGCAGGACTATCACTGCGTTAGCTAACATGCGCCAATACGTACCGTGTCCTCGACATCGTCGCCTTCGCACTTCCGTGTCGATGGTTGTATGGATAAGCGTCAGATCTCCGCTCCTGTATGCACACTGTCGTGGTTGAAAAACTTGAAGTTGACTCGTATTATTGGCATTTGTCTTTGGGGGATAGTTCTCTCAAACATGTTTATGATGCCCGCTGACGCAATATATTAGAGCTCGTTGAATGTCACGCTATTACTCAGTGGCTAATCAATGTCTGACTCGGAGCAGATTATCTCAGGCTATTGAATGACGCTGGTTTCAACCCGGAAGCTGCAATAACATGAAGGCTAGTACCATCTCAACTTTCCTGGTCTGGGCTAATTGTATGCTTGGCGATTATGTGCGATAGGAAATGAACATGGGACACACTTAGGTGCAACCTTTGCTACAAAAAACACGATAGAGGCGATCAAAAACGCTGGTAATAGGATGCACAGTAGACCAAATCCGAACAGTAGATATTGATCAACTCCCTTTCTATTAGCGCCAGCTCAAATCGTGCTGAGGTACGAGGTTATTATTATGCGGTCGGGCATTCCCCGCTGGAGTGATGTGACGGGACTAACTTGAATATTACATTCATTCATTTATAGTTCCGATGCACGGGTACGGGTGATGCCGCGGTGTTTGCCGGATGAGTCTGACGTGCAACCTGCCCGTTCATCGCAGGTTGGCGGTGTTCTACGGGTTTGAGAGATAGGGTTTATAGCCTAGTTGCAACTAGGTGGCCCAGGGTTATGTCAATTTGAGATGCTGATGTCACTGAGTGGGTATACTGTTTGCCGCAGCCGAGCCAGTCCCCTCAACCTAAAGTCTTGAGTGTGACAGAGGGCCTAGCCTGAACCCAAGTTGGGAGACCGTAGAGGCTATCCTGAAGGATCGATCCGGATCTGTCGCAGACGGAAGCACCACCAAGGAATGCTAAATTAAGTTTTTTCCGTTTCTTGTCTAGTCGACAATACATGCCGTTAGTACTAACTAGCAGCGCCCGCCATTTTTTGATAACGCGCGTAGCGAATCGCAGACGGCCAAGAAAAAACCGTGCCATGGGCGGCAGTGGGCCGCTTGCCAAGGGGTTCGCAATTTATTCCCCGCTCGACTTGTTCGTTGTGTTGGCTCGCTATCTGAGACTGCAGAATCCGGATGCTGTAATCGCCGTACGGGAAGAATCGGACCTACTTTACTTGAATCTTGTTGTTTCTAAATGGCCAAGCACTCTCACGTCAATGGATGTTTCAACCTTCCAAGCCTTGGGAATCCCGCGTGGAGTCTCACAATATGGTGTATTCCGAGTCCATCATATAAATTGTACACCTTCTGCGGTAGGCTCATAATCACTACCCTCAACATGGGGTTGCTTACTGCCCTCTACGTCGCTCTCCTAATGACGCATGTCTTCGCCTCACCAGTTACTATTTCACTGCAGAAAATTCAGCGCTCCGGAGCATATCTCTGGGGATCTCCCGCGGCGGATCGTGCCCGTGCCACCTTCCTCAAGGACCGTGCGGCTGGTGGGCCAGTTACTGTTCCAGCGACAAACTTAGCATATAGTCAATATACCACCAGTGTTGGTATCGGTAGTCCTCCGACATACTATAACCTCATCGTTGACATTCACTCCTCCAATACGTTATGCGGGTGAGTGACCTCAAGCAAATGGTATTATATGCCATAATTAATGTAATCTTTCATCGCAGAACTGGGACCCCTTACGTTCGGACACACACTAGCATCCGAACAGGCCAACATGTGAAGGTGACTCATGGGTCTGGTTACTTCTCTGGCCTAGAATGTAAAATGGCAATGTCTTGTCCTTACCCTACGTCTGATTGTTGAGAGTCGTCAGATCTGGACCAGGTGACACTCGCCCATAATCTCGTCATCACAAACCAATCCATCGGAGGGGCACATTCGTATGCCAATTTTTTTGATGTCGATGGAATTCTCGGTCTAGGATCCGTTGGCCTCACAGAGGGCACGCTCTCACCTGATACGAGCGCAACGATTCCGACCGTTATGAACAATCTCGTGTCACAGGGAGTGATCAAGGACAGCGTACTTGGTATTTACTTTGCCCCTTCGACTAGCAAAGATGACAAGAGTACGTATCCGTACCGGATTATTGTCAATCGTTAACCCCAAGACACGTAGATGGCGCATTGACATACGGAGGTGTTGATTCAAGCTTGGTGTGTGCTTGATGCTTTTTGCTCCGTTAATTCAGCGTTTTAACAATTGATTGTGTCGGGGCTCCGTTGCATAAAATTAGTTTGTGGGTGACTTGATGTATGCTCCCATGACAACCGCGTATCCGGCCGCCAACTACTTTGGCCTCGACATCGGCTCGGCTGCATATGGCGAACATGTGAGCATCATTCCCGGTCAGACCCCTGGCATAGTCGACACCAGTACCTCACGTACGTCCTTCTCTTCTGACACGAAAACAAGGAAAATTTTAATCCTGCATAATTATTTGCAATTCCCTTTCAGTGATCCTCCTCGCAACTGACTTCTTTGCACCATATGTGGTTTCCATTCCAGGAGCGACTTTCGATTCGAAAACAGGTTTGCTCGAAATTCCGCCTTCCTCTGTCGACCAGATGGTGCCTCTGTATTTTTGGATTGGTGGAAATCGATACGTCATGGACGTTACAGCCCAGCTGATTCCACAAGACCAGAACACAGCCTGGGGCGGAGATGCCAAAATGCGGTACGGCACGGTCAGCGACCTCGGACGCTACAGTGGAGTGGGGTTAGATTTCATCCTTGGACAAAAGTTCCTGGAGAGGTTCTATACGGTCAGTAGAAACGGGTGTACTGTCCGAAAGCACATGCTGACCATTTCTCTGCAGGCAATCGATGTGGACGCCGGTCGTATTGGGTTCGCTCTGACGTGGGTCTTCTCTATGCTGGAAGAGGTGATTGGAACTCACCTGTTCTTTTCGCAGACACAACACTTTCACGACCAGAGTCTGATGGAATTGAAAGACCAGGAATCCAGGATGACATCCGTGTGTTTCCCCATTCAGATGCGTAGGATCGCCCACAGTCGCTTTATTCCTGGTGTTCTTACATTTCTAGGGAATATACTACCACATTTTCAGTGTCGACATCATACCCTTTCAGTCATTTTCGTGAATAAATATATATATATATATATGATCACCAAAGACATCTGCGCCTATTGGTCGTTCTGCTTCCTTGTATCGTTCTGCTATCCACGGACTTTCAATGATGTAACCAATAATTTGTATTACAATGGTAAACATAAGTGACACAACGACTAAGGACAGGTCGTCTCATATTTTCTTTCGCCACTTTGCACTACCGCTTCCCCGCCTTCCCCTCGCTCTCTCAGTTTCAACTTGAATCTCTAGTTGTATCTAACTCTCCGCTGTGCTGGTCCAGGTCACCCACTCACCCGTTCAGCTTGATGCCCACTCGGTCCCCTTGGTGAGTTCTTCGAAGGATCCGGTCTCGCCGTCTCACTTACTTGAAGTCATTTGAGGCTTTCGTCCGCATAACACATTCACGGAGGATACTTCATTTTAAAATGCAGCATGGTCTTCACAAACTGTGGTGCACTAGTACTAGCTTGTACGCTGTGGTTACGAGTGAATCGGGGCCTCGGATACTTACATGAACACATGGGCGCGTTTCAGCGTGATGCCGGGAGTATCTTCTAATGGGAAGTTGGGAACCAACCACTGGTTCTATTAGATCACAAACAGGTCAGATGCAACGGAATGCATAGTCATACTGACCCCACTAGAGCAAGCACCTATGACCATCCGAAATCCAAACGCACACTAGACTACCTGAAGGAGGGAATTGGTGTTAGAATTTAGAAATTACCGTGTTTCAGCGTCAACCTGTCTGACTCTTAGCCTTGCGTCTAACCACCTCATTGATCATACCTGGTCCGCCATCGCCACTCGCGCTCAAACAGGGCCCAGCGTGTTTTGCCAACAGAATCACTTTCACGGACTAGAACAGGACCCATGATAATTTCCATAAAGCAATAGCTGGAGTTATCATGAATCTTCAGGAACTCATCAGGGGCTGAGATGTGGTTGAACCGATACGGTGTTAATAAGAAGTCGCATCCGGTCTTCCTGCTTGGGATAGCGAGAAAAATAGTCTCTGTTAATGTCCACTGGGCACGGGCCGCACGGCTGGCTTTAGATGAGTCGCCGAACGCCACCCGCCGATGGAGCTGTACTTTGTGCGGTCACATCTATCCGGCCTTCGGCCTCCTGTAACGACCCCGACCCAACCCGCTCGAGCGCGAACTATTTAGGCCCGATGAACTATAGATAACATAAATCTTGTACTCGTATTAGTGGATTACATAAATATTGACACGTAATAGTGGCATGGCTGTGGCGGACGGTGCCTCCAACTGCCTGGACTACATAACATTTCTGACTCCATTGTCCCAACTCTACTGCGAAAGGTGAGACACTCATATCATGGGAAATCAGAAATTACCTGGCTGCACCTTCTGGGTGGGTGCTTCAAGTTTGAGTGCTATTTCTTGGTCAGTTCTTTGTACTAGTTGAACGTTGAACATATTGAGCGTACAAGAGTTATACATAAATAATGGCGAGTGAACTTGACACTGGATGACACTGAGCGCATAATTCGGAACCTACAGACTCCAAGTGCTGTGACAAGATATGAGCTTCTGGACTCCTATTCTGAGTCAGACTGCACTGACGGCTATTGTTGCAGATCAGCGGTTGCGTCAGTGAAATTGAACCTATTTCGAATTTCGCAATACAGAAACATTCGGCTGGCGCGTTTTAGGTTCTCTCCTGACGGGTGAGAGAACCGTCTACGGGCCGCAGTGGAATTGCGGCGTTAGGGGTCTTTGGCTTCTTTGCTAGGTCACCGACGATGTGATATAATGAACGGCTATGTGATGCAGCGCCGTTGCATTTTATCTCAAATCAAGAGCAGGTACGTCTGCCGTGCCTCCCTAGATTAGCCCCAGGGCGAATGTTTCCCTGTCAGGCCGAATCCGCGGGATGATGCTGAGGCAGCCGGAATAAAAGAAACGAGTCCAGATGAACGCTCGCTACCCTCAATTCCGTCTTTTATCTGGATTCTTCTCTTTCTTTTTTTTCTGTGCTCTCGTCTGACAACATCTAGAGGGCGGCGAGGATGGATACCTCATTTCTTTCAGCCTTTATATTCATATGCACGATTTTTATGGTCACTAATGCCGCGTCTATTGTTTCGCGTTTCGAAACCTCTCCTCTATATACTGTTGGATCCGTCACTAACTTGACAATCTCCAATGCAAAGATTGCACCGGATGGTCTATTGCGCTCGTACGTCGTCTTTTGATCATCCGTTTCGTCGTAATCATCTTGCTCTAGGACCACAGTTGCTGGAGGCACTTTTCCAGGACCGCTTATCAAGGCTTGGAAAGTGCGTTCTTGACAACAATTGTTGTATATTGATTGACGATCAAGAAAGGGAGACACTTTTTCGATCAACGTAATCAACGAATTGTCGGATCCGGAGATGTGGCTGAGCACTACCGTGGTGCGTACCGAAGCGCCCGTTGGAAATTTCAACTACAAATGCTCTCTTAGCATTGGCATGGAATATTCCAAAACGGTACAAATTATGTTGATGGTACAGCGTTCGTCACGCAATGCCCGATTGCTAAGAATCACTCCTTCCTTTACGAATTCGAAGCAATGAATCAAACGGGGACATACTGGTACCACTCACACTATGGTACTCAGATGTGCGATGGTCTGAGAGGGCCTCTCGTCATATATGACCCTGATGATCCTTACAAGTCTCTTTATGATGTGGATGATGGTGAGCGGTGACTGTGTTCTATAGGTAGATCTTGCAATTAATGAGTTATTTTTCAGAGACGACCGTGATCACCCTTGCAGACTGGTTTGTTTTCCGCTGTACCTCTGAAGCGTTCTCATCACAATCTCCCGATAGGTATCACACCCCCGCCCCTGTGTTAAGCTATATCGTCGGTGTCACTCCCGTCTCAACGATTATCAACGGGTTCGGGCGTTACCCTGGCGGACCGAAGTCTGATCTCACCGTCGTGAATGTCGAGCAAGGCAAACGCTACCGCTTCCGACTGATCGCGATGTCGTGCGATTCAAACTTTATATTCTCTATCGATGGACACAACTTAACCGTCATAGAGGCTGATGGTATTTCGACGGAACCGCTCTTGGTGGATTCGCTCCAAATACTCCCAGGGCAACGATATTCTGTCATTCTTAACGCCACACACCCCGTCGGCAATTACTGGATAAGGGCCCTTCCGAACACCGCGAACGCCAGCTTCGAAGGAGGACTCAACTCTGCCATCCTACGATATAGTGGCGCACCCATCCAAGACCCAATGACAGACAACGCGCCAGGCGTGATTCCGTTTTTGGAACAGAATCTGCACACGCTATTGCATGCAGGCGTGCCCGGTATTCCCGGATATGGGAATGCAGACATCAACATCATGATCACCGCCAACCTCTCTGTGGGCGTGTTCTACATGAATGGCTTTTCATATCAGTCTCCGACAGTGCCTGTGCTTTTGCAAATTTTAAGTGGTGCGCAGCACGCGTCCGATCTTTTTCCGACCA
>JBBPTK010000581.1:0-13623 GCA_038094135.1 Spongiforma cf. squarepantsii
TAGTGTTGAAGTTCCTTCACCGAATCTTTGTTGAAGTATATAACTTGTTCTTCAGTCAAATCTTCCTCTGAAATATCACTGATAGCGTCCCGCTTCCTCTCTCTCTTGGCCCTCTGCCTCTGCCTGTCACCCTTGCTTCCACCCTTGTGCCACAGTACGTGACGACAATGAAGTCAGCACAATGATGACATCATTGTCATTGTCATCATTGTCTCATCCCCTCCTCTCTCTCTTAGTCCACCCTCATGCCACAATGAATATGACTAAAATTGCAGATGAGGTGGTAAAGGTATGAAAATTGCTTTCTGGTTGAATGTAGTTATCCTTTTTCTCACCATTGTCCCACCTTACATTTCTAGCTCATGCAGATCCAAATCCCAGATGGTACTATCTGTTGCCATTGCTCCACTGATACCATGCCCATCGAAATGGAATCGAACAGAACTGCTACTAGCGGTAATGCAGACTCTGAGTCGGATGAGTTCAAGATCAACATTTGTGAGATCATTGATCCTGCTCAGTTGCCATACATCAACAGAGTCTGCAGCACTGTAGACATGAGTGATGATCTTGCATGTACATTCAACATCAATACTTACCAATTTGAAAATTCCGAATAGCTCAACAGCCAAAGAACCTGGTGCAACTACCAGTTCCAGCTCAAAGATGATTCAGTCTCTCATGCCAGTCACCTGTGAGATTCCTGACATGCCACATTGGAGGTCTTTGAGGAGCAAAGGAAAGAGGACTGTCCCCTGCAAAGGCACATACATATGTTGTGGTTATGGGATTCATAACAGGTTGAGTGCAATCTAACCCAGGGAGTATTGGTCAATGTTTCCAAGTTGTGATCAAGTCTCTGTCTTTTCTTGGACATCCTGTCATTGCATCAGGCTCAGCTACACAGGGAACACCTGCAGGTATGTGTATTTGTTGTCATTGTACTCGATCTCACATAGGTTGTTCACAGCTTCTCCGTCATCTACACAAGCAAATATGAAGTTTAACTTTTCTACTACTCCAACATGACCACCCAAGAGACTCTGAGAGAACCCATGACCAAACTAAATGACCTAGATTTACTACTTTTTCAACATGTTTATATTAGACTATTTTGCAACAGTTTACTGAAGCAGTTTAAGTTGTTGACTAATGATTACTGGCATTTGATACCATTTTTAACTGAACTATGTAAGTGGTGAAAGCCACAGGAAGCTGCTAGTAGCTTTCCATAGCAATCCAAAGGAGCACATAGTTCCATAGCACCCCGGTTGTGTGGCAGTGTTAACAATCAAAATTGGTAATATTTCATAGCAACTCATAGTAACCCATAGCAATCTGGCATAGTTTCTGTTAAGCTTGGTTACTGAGGAACTCATGAAGAGTCATATCAAGGTAAGCAAGCAACTTGGTAGAAGGAATTGAGGGTTCGAAGGTAGACGAGTTGGGACTCGATCACACGGTTTTCAGAGGAGTTACAAGTGGATTGCCAGGGAAGACCAAGTAGGTCAAAGTTAGAGAAGTACAGAGCAACTACTAGGGTTTATATATGTAGGAGGAGTTGCTATAAGGAGCCATCCAAAGGTAGGGTACTGCGGACTGCAGAAGGCTATACGTTCTGATGGAAGGAAAGAAGTAATGAGGCTGTGGTACAGCTGAGCAAAGAGCAGAAGCTAGGAAGTACATGAATAGAAGTAACAAGGCAGTAGTACAGCTGTTACAGTCCAAGTCAAGACAAGGGGTTGTGTTGCAGACGAGTCTTATTTTTCTTTCATTCCTCTTGACCCATTATTATCCTTCTCACATGCTACAGCTACCCGTGTTAACACTTAAGTCATTCCGGAGTTTCGATGTTCCGGTTCCCACGCTTCTGGAGTCTTCCCGCGCTTCCAGAAGTGCTTCCGCCCATTCCAGAATACTTTCTCGCACTTCCGGAATACTTTCCCACGCTTCCGGAATTCCGGAATCCTGGAAGAGCGGAAGATATCTTTCAACATTATTTCCAATTGTATTTCTACTAACATGAGTCCTTCTCCTTCTGGTCAGTTCAGACTCATGTTAGCTCCACTTCCCTTTCCCAGTTCCTTCCTTAACCAGTCTTGGTCCGTGTTATCAGAGTGTACTATAAAAACCCTTATACCTAGTGTATATACAGTAAGCTAGTTCTACGCAATACCAGCATTGTTACTAGTCCCTCAAGTCTCCGTGTGTGGAATAGAGAGATCTTGCTGCTCCTCGACTTTACCTTAGCTCGACGTGACTCTTCGTGAGTTCCTCGCTAAGGCTGTGTGTTGAGTCCAACAGCGCTACACGTAACAACAGCCACATCAGAACAGAAGTGAAAAAGAAACATAATAGTTTCATAGTTCCATAATATTCCATAGCATCCCAGCTCCATAGTTTCATAGTTCCATAGCAATCCATAGTGTTACAGTTCAAGTCAACCTGCGGAGCTGTGTAATAGAAGAATCATGGGTTTCAATAACACTGGTAGACTGGGGACTTCATTTCTCTCACTTGTCCATTTCTTGACTGTTTCATTTCCGCTATTTGTTTTACCCATTGTTTCGGTATGTCACTCTACCACCACAATTGATCGCCTTCAAATGAGTGTTTGAAGACCCTCCCGTTGATCACCTCCTGCTGTCCCAAGGTGATTTTGATTTTAGCATCACTCTGAAAGACTCATTCATCCCCTGGGTGGCTAAAATGTACTCTCTCAATCCAATGGAACAAGAAGTGTGTGACAAATTAATTAAGGAAAATCTGGCCAATGATCATATCTCCAGATCTTCCTCCCCACAAGCTTTCCCTTTCTTTTTTGTAGCCAAGAAGGATGGTAACCTTCATCCTTACCAGGATTACCATTACCTCAATGAACATACCATTAAAAATGCTACTTCTCTTCCTCATATTCCTGATCTCATTGATCAACTCAGCAAATCTAACATATTCACTAAACTTGATATTTGTTGGGGGTACAATAATGTCTGTATCCGACCCAAAGACCACTGGAAAGCCACCTTTATTACCCCCTCTGGACTTTATGAAGTTCTTTGGCTTCTCCAATGCTTCCCCTGACTTCCAAACCCTGATGAACCACATCTTCGGTGATTATCTTGCCGAAGGATGGCTCATCACCTACATGGATGACTTCTGTATTCATAATGCTGACAACATGGAGGAACACTGGGCATTGGTTCACAAGATTCTCAAACGGTTTGAGGAACACGAACTCTACCTGAAGCTTGAGAAATGCACTTTCACTGCCAAGGAAATTGACTTTCTTGGAATAATCATCTTGAGTGGCTCCCTTATCATGCATTGGGGAAAATTACAGGCCATTGAGCAATGGAAACCTGTCCTCCTTCTTCCTGATACCTTCAAACCCTTCACTCTCATGACTGACGCCTCTCTTACTACCTCTGGCACAGTTCTCATGCAATCGGACACTACTAATGGCAACCTCCACCCCTGCACCCATCTATCCAAAACCTTTTCCCCCACTGAATGGAACTATGATATCTATGATTGCGAACTTTTAGCAGTCATCCATGCCCTTGAAGCATGGTGTCACTACCTACAGGGCACTGGTCACACCACCACTATCCTCACCAACCATCATAATCTTACTTACTTTCATCAACCACAGCACCTTTCTCACTGCCATGCCTGTTGGCAACTTTTCCTCCAGGATTTCACCCTTCATTTTCAACACACTTCCAGTGCTGCTATGGGTCCAGTGGATGCCCTCTCTCATCACAATGAGGTTGACACCTCCTCTGACAACCTTGCTCTGACCCTCCTTCCTGACTCCCTTTTTATCTGCTCCATTGATACTGCCCTGGCCTCTGCCCTCTCCTCCTCCCTCCTCCACAGCCTCTGATCTGTTTGCACTTGCTGTTTTTGCTTCCCTTTGGCAGGGAGTTTCCCTCCTCCCTCGTACCTCTCTCTCCGACTGGTCCATGTCAGACGGCCTCCTGTATTACAAACAATGCCTTTACATTCCTCCTGGCTGTTGCACCTCCCTCCTCTCATCCTTGCACTCATCCCCTGTGGGGGGACATGCTGGCATCATCTGCACTATTAATCTTGTTGCTCGCAATTACTAATGGCCTGGCCTCTCCTCTTTTGTCCGCCACTTTCAAGTTGTCCTTGGCTGTGCCACTGCAGTGCTTCCCTCCATCCCCTGCCCTGTCTGTGTGTCGACTCATCACCATTACTGCAACTGCCCCAATTATCATTGCGACCACTGCCATGGAACTGGACACCCCAGATATGACTGTCCTTCCCTCCACCACTGCCACATTTGCTCCAATATCAGTCATGTGGAACAGAACTGTCTGGACAACTCTGAGGATAGTCAACCCTTTGATGAGGAGGAACGGGATGTTGGTGATGTGATTGAGCGAAACACTGGTGGAGATTCAGTGTAGAATGATAGTGTCATCAGTGACTCCACTCTACAATGGGGCTAATGTTACAGTTCAAGTCAACCCATGGAGCGTGTGATAGAAGAATCATGGGTTTCAATAACACTGGTAGACCAGGGACTTCATTTCTCTCACTTGACCATTTCTTGACCATTTCATTTCTGCTATTTGTTTTACCCATTGTTTCAGTACATGTTTTAACAACATGCCTGTTTCATTTCCGCTATTTGTTTTACCCATTGTTTCAGAATGTGTTTCAACCACACATGTATTCCGTTATTGTTTCAGATACATGAGGCATTCATCTTCTTCTCTGCCTCATGTATATACCTTCTATCGATAGCTTGGTCTGTGCATGCGATCCTTACCTATAAAAACTCACACATCTGTACTTGTAATACCAAGCTAGTTCTGTGCAATAATAGCTCAGTACACTAGTGACCTTAGTCTGAAAGAGTGACTAAGAGATTCTCCTCTCATTTATAACCTTCACTCAAGTGATGCCACTCTTTGTGAGATCCTCCTCAAGCTTTGTGGTTACTAGGAACTTGAGCTCAGTGTTAACACTATTACATTTTATTTCTATTCTTGTACTTCCAGGGCTGTACTACTCATTTCCGCTCTTCGCTTGGCACACCCCTGCCTCATTGCTTAATACCATGTACTTCTTAGCTTCCGCTCTTCCATCGGCTGTACCTCAGCCCTGTTACTTCTTTCATTCCATCAGAACACATAGCCTTCCAGTCTGCAGTATTCACTGCCTTCCACAGTCTGCAGCATCACTGCCTTTGGACTATCCCATATAGCAACTACTCTTACTTATATAAACCCTAGTAGTTGCTCATGTATTCCTTGACTTCGACCTACTTGGTCTTTCTCAGAATCTACTTGTTAAACCTCAAACCCTCCATCTGATCCAAGTGATCAATCCTTGACCTCCTTGATCCCTAGAACTCTCACCAAGTTGCTTGATTACCTTGATATGACTCTTTGTGAGTTCCTCAGTAACCAAGCTTAACAAACACATAGCAATCCATAGCATAGTCAAAAACAAAAGTCTAGTATGAAAGTATACAATAGTGTAGGAAACAACTGTACAAAAGTGTAGTCAAAAAAGCATACAAAAGTGTAGTAAAAGTGTAGCTAAAGTGTAGAAAATAAGTGTATAAAAGTGTAGTCAAAAAAGTGTACAAAAGTGTAGTAAATCACTTTTTAGCTTGAGAGGGCTGGACAGTGCTCCATAGCTCCACATAGCAAGACCTGCCATGGGCTTCTCTCCCTTTTACCACCACCATCTCTTTCTTGCGATGGCCCCCCCCTCTGTTTCTCCCCACCCCACCGCTGACCCTCCAGCACCACCCCCTCTCCCCCCCTCGCGTCACCACTCCTGCCTGTCGGCAGGGTGCGACATTCTCCTCTCTAACATCGGGAAGCGTTTCCACTCTTTTCCCACCGGTGCCCTCCAGCTCCGCTACTACCCACCCTCTCTGCCTAAGTACGTACTTACCTACTACACCACTCACCCCTTCTTCTAGTCCTGGACCATCAAGGATGGCCCTCGAAAAGGTAAAACTTTTCAGGTCCCCACTATCCCTACTTCGTGCCCACGGGACAGCCCTCAGGCAGTCCAGTGGGTAGTCGCCCTTTTCCACTCCTTCAAGGCTCACCTGGGACCCTCTGCCCTGCAAGGGGGGAAGGTCAGGAGTCGGGTGCTCCGCATCTACCAGAGCAACATGCTCCTCCACTTCCGGTCCCAGCTGTGCGCCTTCCAGGCTCGCGACCCATCCCCCCCCTCCAACAGGACCCTCCTGCCTAACCCTGCCACCGCCACCAACCAACCAGCTTCCTCCACGCCTGACCCGACTCCTTCCGACAGAGACCTGTCAAAGGTCTGCTGGGAGGTCGAGAAGCTCCGCACGGAGCTCCGAGCCCTCCACTCCGCCCTGGCTGCCCTAGTCCCACCAACTCCTCGGGCCCCACCAGCGTTAACCAAACCCCAAGTGGCTGCCACCCCTCCCCCCTCTTCCCGTGTAGGAGGACCCCTGGCAGACACATTGCGCTCCCTTCTGACCCCCCCATCCACCCTCACCTGAAGTGACCACGCGAAAAAGAAGACTCGCAAGCGCAATCGCCGCCGGCGGACCTCCTTCGCGGCCCCACCGGACTCCCCCCTCCCCTTGATCTCCGAGGGTGTCAAGGGTAGCCTTCCGGGATCCACACCGCAAGTGGGATCTCCCCTCCCTTCACCCCCTATCCCTGCCACTGACTCCATCTCCCTCTCTCACATTCCCGCTAGCACCTTGTGCACTCCCCAATGGGGGGATGACAATGACGACACCGCACCAGCTGCAGTACCCCAGTCCCCTATCCTCCCCCCTAACCCTGGCCCCCTCGCCCTTCCCACAGGACCAGAGATGGCAGCCCCTGCTGCAAGTTCTGGAAGGTCCCCTCTGGGCGGTGTCCCCAAGCATGCCTTGTTGGACGCTGCTCGAGGATTGACCTGGGACTCCTTCCTCTCCGACCGGCAGGACTTCCAGGGTCTGTTCGCATCTGAAGGGTGCCCGCCTCACCTGGCCTCTTTGCCTCTTACCACACCCATCTGGACCAGTAGTGGACCCTACCTCGGTAGGATCGTCGGGACCTACAGCATCCATCAGGATCGGGCTCCCTACCCCCCTCCCCTGTACTTCTCTCTGGACGTTCACAAGTGCCTCATCCAGATTGACCTCACCCCAGAGGACCCCAGGCCAGTGAAGTCCCTCCACAAATTCCATGTCTAGTGCGCTCTCCTGCCCCCCCCATCTCTCTCTTTCCTTCTTCTCTTTTACCCGCCTTCTCATTGTTTGGCTACTTATGTACATCCATATGCATCACTTGTGTCTTCAGGTCCTCTGTGGCCCCCCCTCTGCACCTTTCTCCATTTGGTTCCCTCTTGTAGATAGTGAGCACCCCGGGCTGATACTCTAGGTTCCATGCAGACCTACCCAATGCTCCCCCGACCTTACAGGCCGAGCAAATATCTTAAAAAAACACCATGTTAGATCCTTACTTTCTCTATACATGTACCCAACCCATACATACCATCCACCATAGGGCAATGCCCTGAAGGACGTGAAACGAGGATTTAAAAAAAAAAAAAAAAAAAAAGACCTGCCATTCCATAGCAAAACCTGCCATTTTATAGCAAAATGTGAAAATTTAGCTGCTTTTCTTGCATATAAACATGCTTAAAAATTTTACTATACATTTATACCATCAAATATGTGCTACTGAATATTGTGCCTGACAATAATAGTTGAATTGTGTATATGGGATGTGATATAAAGTGTGGGAAAAGTAGTGTTTTTCTGATGAAAGTGCAGCTGAAAAGACTTGAACAAAATCTAGAGTATGCTGCTTACAAATTGTCCAAGTATGGAATGATTGTATCTATTTATGTCTGAGAACATATTTAAACCCAGCTGCTTTCCAATTTGTTTCCCACACACACACTTTCTTCAATTTGTATCATCACATTGCATTATACATTTTATTCATCACTTCATTGTTATTCTTATACTTTCTTATTACTTTTTCATACTATATATTGTAAGTGACCTCTTATATTATTTGCTCTGTTGATTATTAATAATGATTACAGTTCACTCTATACTAGTTACTTACTATTTGTACTATTGTTGTATATACACTATGTATATAGTAGTCAACAATATTATAATTTGATTATGATATTGCAACTATGAGTCTGAGTGTGAAAATTTCAAGGCAGCAATTTTTCTAATAGGTTACACAATTGCATAGCAATCCATAGCAACCCATACTTATCCATAGCAACCATAGTAATCCATAGCAAGGCCTATATTTTCATAGTAGCTCATAGCATCTTATAGCTGCATAGATCCATAGATCCATAGGGCCATAGCAACCCATAGCAAAAGAGTATCTGGCCAGCACTCCATAGCACTATCCAGCCTGGACCTTGCTAGGAGACTATGGAACTATGTGGAACTATACAGTACTCTAGAGTGCTCCACAGACAAAAGTGATTTGCTGATATGATCAGACCTTATCTCCTCACAAGTTCCTTCTGAAACGTGAAGGCCCATTCCTGATCACTGAAGTTCTATCCCCGATCACCTATCATCTAAAACTTCTGAAAACCTAGAAGATCCATCCAGTCTTTCATGCTTTCTTGCTATTTTCCTATTGTGAAAATGACATCCACAGTCCAAACTTCCCTGTGCCACCACCTGACCTGATTGATAATCAAAAAGAATATGAAATAGAAAAAGTCATACAACATCACAGAACTCCAACTAACTGCTTGTTCCTTATTCAGTGAAAAGACTATACCTCTGAAGAAGATTCCTGGGTTAATGAAACTGAACTAAAACATGTGCAAACAATCCTGAATGCTTATAAACTCCTCCACCCCAAAGTTTTTCCTCAATTCCATCCACCTTCTCACCATGCTAGATGCATCTCCAAGTGAATACCTCACATCCATATCAAATGGCCATCCCTGTTTGCTGCTCTTCTTCCAACTCCTCTTCATCTTCCCCTTCATCTCTACTATCCAATGTCTCCCCCACTTCACAAAATTGTACCACCCCCACTGCTCCTCTGCCTCACAGTGATGGTTACTCTGCCATTGCTACTTGTAATTCTGATTTGTACTATGGTATTTCTACATTCAACTTGTTTATTCCTACTTCACCCACTACTGTTTTCACCACTGTGACTACTTCCCCTGATGGTCTCTTTGTCTACCTGGGAAACTCTGCATCCCCTTCCCTTTGCCAATATCTCACCCACCAACTCCTAGACCCCAGACTTGCCATCCCTATCACAGCCCACTTTGACTGTGACTTGGTCCTCTACCACACATACCTCACATTTCTTCAGTCTAATTGCATCTGTTATCTAGCCCAAATCATTCATCAGAATAATCTTCCCCCACATGATCTATTGCTCACATCCAACATGTTTCTCTCTGTGGCCAATTCCATCAATGAACACATTATGGAGATCCTTCACCAAACTGACATGTGTGACTTTCTCATCTCCCTCAACCAGTTCTACCTGTGCTCGATGCCAACCTGCAATCTCTTCCCCTTACCCTTCTTCTCTAGTTGTTGCTACTCCCTTGGTCACTACACCCTCCACATCCTCTTCACCCCTTGACCCTGAGGAAAAACAAGTCCTCTGGGATACCGAAACCTGTCATATCTTGAGACTGATATGAACAAAGGATGTCATCCTCTCCCTCCTGACCATCTCCACTACTCTGATGTCTGTTTTGAATGTCACTGCCTTGAATACATCTGTGTCCACTGCCCTCTCTATAATTGTCCCAATTGTCATATCACCTCACCTGGTCATACATAGGTTCGCTGCCCTTGTCTTGTTCAATGAGTACCACCTCCTCCTTCCCCTCCTGCATCCTCCACTCTCATTGACAACTCCAAGGGTGACTACCTTGATGATTCTACTGATGGATATGTGGACAATACCGCTGAGTCCAACATGACTGGTTCCCCAGTCTTTACCTCTAGGGAGTTTTAGTCTTGATGGAGCTTGACTCTTAGTATAGGGTATAGAAAGTGTATACCACTCTCTATAGCAGCAAATGAAAGGGAGGCAGATAGTACTTGAGGATAGAGTACTTACTTGGGTGTAAAGAACTCGAAAGGGTGGTTGGGTGGGTGAGTGTGTAAGACTTGAAGGTCTTAGAGTGATAGGATGGAAGAAAGAAGTAAAACTTTGATGTAACTTTGATAAGGACCAAGGACCTAAAGTCCTGTACTTTTATACTACAGATACATGTTTGTATCTATGTATTCCTATCTATAAACGAGTAGGTAGCTAGCCAATAGCTAAAGGAGCTCTAATCGTATGATGTGGAATAAGTGAAATGAATATATGAAAGAAATCTAGAACATTCCCTTGGAATGTTCTGATTGTTTCATCTAAATACATGAGTGAAACATGTATGAGAATCAACCTTGTCATATTCTATGAGTAATATGAATAGCATGTGATTGGAACCTATAAAGAATAAAATAAATCCAATCTAGAATCAAGTTACACCAGTTTGCAAAATTATTGAGACATAAACAAAACAGGAAGATTAGTAATAAGTCACAAGACATGAGGGACTTGGTGAAATTTTGTGTATGTATGCTGTACCTACACCATGGTCAACCAAACAATATCACCAGACCTCAAGCTTACTGCAGTACAACTCCACCATCAAGGCATCCTCAGTGAACAGGAGATTCTTGGCTCCACTGGCCTTTCAAGGGCTATGTTCCAGTGCACCCTGAAGCTCCACCATGAGACTGGCAATGTTGTAGCACACCCATTGCACGCACTCGTTGGACAGCCATGATCTCTCAACTTTACCGACATCCAATACCTCATGGAGACCATCCATCATCGCCCTGATTGGTTTCTTGACAAGCTTTCTAATCTCTTGCAAGATAACTGCCTTATCTCCATCCACTCCATGACCATACATCGTGAATTTACACACATTGGAGTCTCTCTCAAAAAGCTGAAGAAAATCGCCAAGGAGAGGAACGAGGACGTCCATGCTGATTTCATATGCAGAGTCTCTCAATACACTGGGGACCAGCTTGTCTTCATTGATGAGACCTCCAAGGATCTGCATACTCTGTTCAGGCGATATGGTTGGGCCAAAAAGAGCAAAAGAGCATCCATGCGAGGTGTGTTTGTATGTGGACACTGCCTGACCACTGTTGGGGCACTCTCCTGTGACGAGATGATTGCAGGACATGTTGTTGAGGGCTCCCTTCATCAAGACCAATACCTGGAGTTCCTGGAACATGGGGTGGTATGTCTCAAGATATTTTGTGTGTTTGTACTAACCTCTTGACAGTTTCCACTTTGTGAACCATTCCCTGGCAAGCATAGCATCCTTATCATGGATAACACATGTATTCACCATGGAGAAGAGGTTCATGCATTGGTGGGAAGATATGGTAAGAGATAACAAGTCTTACAGTCAGATAGTGCCTCTAACTATGCGTTGTAGGCATCCATATCAAATACCTACCACCATACTCACCCAACTTCAACCCAATTGAAGAAGCGTTTTCAAAAGTCAAAGCTTGGATTTGTTGGAATGCCAATGTCTTTGTTTCAGATGAAGGTCACATTTACAATATGCTCGAAGCGCTCAATATCATCAATGCAGACAATGCCAAGGGGTACATTCAACATGCAGGGTATTTCTAGTTACAAACGTGTAATCACAATCTTTCTGACCAAAGCGATGTAGAGCTCCGTGCAGCTCTAGGTTTACTCTGAGTGTTTTTCAATGACTCCCTATTCGCTCCCTTTGTAGTCCGACTCATTTTACAAATAGTCCGACCCATTTTCAAGTAGTCCAACCAGACTAAGTCCGGACTTCTTATTTCCTATTCCGGACTTACCCCTAATTGTTCCTTAGTTGTCCCTTATTCGTATTTTATCATTATCACAAAGTCTCAGGCATTCCCAGACTATAAAAGATTGTTTTCTGGTATTTTTAATACATCTTTTGTACCTTCTATCTCTAAGCACCTCCGGACCGACCTCCTAAGCATTCCTACGACCTTCCCCCTCTGAGTTCACCACGGAACTCATCCTCCTCGACCTCCCTTAGCATTTCCGACCAGACTTCTACAGGACTTCTACCAACAGTCCTAGGACTTCATAGGACTTCATTCTCCACATTCCTTTACCTTCTCCTGACCTCCTAGACCCATACTGCCTCTTTGGGGGACGAGCAGACTCGCACCCATACTTTAGGTCTTGACACCCTCTAGTCAAGATCTTTGTTTTATAGTGATATACCATCTTGTAACTGTGCAACCTCGGTCCTCACTGCGTAGTAATCCACCAGTAATGAGCTCACTGATCGTAACAAATTGAAGGGTGTGGGTCGAGGTATATGTTACAGTTCACGTCAATCCAAGGAGTTGCGTGGTTGAAGAATCGTGGATCTCGATGTTTCCTGTTGATCGGGCAGTTCATTTCTCGCATCTTTCCGTTCGTTGACACCTCTCTTTTCCGCTTCACGTTTCATCCATTGTTTCGGTACGTGTTTCAACAACACGTGTATGTCATTTCCGCTTCGCGTTTCATCCGTTGTTTCGGTACGTGTTTCAACAACACGTTGCCTTTTCATTTCCATCTTGCGTTTCAGATACATGAGGCCTTCATCTTCTATTCCGCCTCATGTATGATACCTTCCATTTCCGTCTTGGTCCGTGCGTATAAAGTCTACATATAAAAACCCATACATTCTGTACTTGTAACTCTAAGCTAGTTCTGCGCAATCATAGCTCAGTATACTAGTGACCTTAGTCTGAAAGAGTGACTAAGAGAATATCCTCTCGTTCATAACCTTTACTCGAGTGACGTGACTCTTCGTGAGATCCTCCTCGAGCTTTGTGGTTACTAGGAACTTGAGCTCGGCGTTAACAAAAGAACTAGCTTGTCTCATCGATCCTGCTGGTTAGCAGATCACCACCATTTCCTTCTCAGCCGTACCACCCAGACGAGGGATTCGCCCTCCCTCTAGCTCTCCTCCCATCGTGTCTTCTACCACCTCTGGAACACACGGAACAGCCGACGACCCCAACGCTCCCCCTCTCACTGACGAACTCCGATACCTATACCCCGGAGCTCATCATCGTCTACTCGACGGAACAGTCGTAGACATTGACGGTTTTCGTGTCCCCGAACGACGACCAGAAAGGAACCCTTTACCCCCCAACCCTCAACCACCCGCTGACCCCGATCCCGAACCACCTGTTAACAACGCCATGGCAAATCAAGCTGCACGACCCACGGAGATAAAGGCAGGGTTGCCTCAGGACTTCTCCGGCGAGGGAAAAGATGCCAATCATTGGATGATGGCAATGAAGGCCTACTTCACGATGAACGAGGCGCTTTATAACGATGATGCACGAGTGCTCGTCTTTCTCAATAAGATGACAAAGGGGAATGGAGTCCCCTTTGCAGAAGGGTGGTATATGAAGATTAGTGACCCCGCCACGACGCCTGCCAATCGGACCTTTAGCAAGGTACTCGAGGACTTTCAGGCGACGTTCTTCCCTTTCAATATTAAAGAAGAGGCTCGAAGAAAGCTTCGCGTTCTCAGACAGAATACTAGGGATGC
>JBBPTK010000582.1:0-13612 GCA_038094135.1 Spongiforma cf. squarepantsii
TAGACCGATCTTTCAAAAGACCGGTTGCAACCAGTCTTTACAAGTCCAAATGTCAGTTGCCTTAATTAGGAAATTACCAAAACCGGTTGCGGTCCGGTTGCCTGCCAAATAGGGTAAAAAACCGGACTGGACCGGACTTTAAAACACTACTCTATACTCAGACCCCGCATTCGACGAGCCTCTTAGTGAGTGCCTCACATGGTAAATCTTAGGTGAAGCGTCTCTTTGTGAGTACCTCCCTTCAAGATAGAGTTGTATAGAGATCCATCTCCCCTGTTTGACCCATTTGCATCCGAACCTCCTTCCCCTTCCTCTAAATCTGATATGTCTATGTCATGGGAGGATATCACTACCAAGATACAGGAAATCAAGGATGGCGACAGTAAAAAGGCCGCCAACTCTGGATTTTGGGATGGTGAAAAGAAAACCTTCCGGATGTGGAAAGCTCGGCTTAACATCTTCCTCTTGGTAAAAGAAGCCAACTGGAACAACCGTGATGTTACAGTCGCTATTTTTTCAAGGCTTAAGGGCAAAGCAGAACTATATGCCCTCACCACAATTAAGAAATATGTAGATATCAACGATGTAAACCAATGGCCTAATAAGAAAATCAACATTGAAGGTATCGAGAAGTTTTTCAGCATTGCGGTATACAAGGATGAGGCTCTCAAGAAATTGATGAGCCTCAGACAAGGCGATCGTCTCATGGATGAATTCCTCAATGAGTTTGCCCTACTCGCTCTGGATTGTGACATAGACGATAAAGAGGGAGTCCATCTCTTAAAAAGGGCAATTAACTACAAAATTTACGAACACCAGGAACTTTATGGTGGAAAAGTCGATCCTGATACACCTAAAGGATGGATAGATGCTTATCAAGCAATCAGTCACAAATATGAACATATTGCAATCGAACGAAATAAAATTACGTTACCCATCACCAACACTCGAAGGCCTCTACCACCCACACCAGGAACTGTCCGTACTTCCCCACCAAAAACTTCTTTCCCTCAATTCCCCGCTGGAATTGCTCCTCCAGCATTTTCCACAGGCACAGGTCAAGGAGTACCAATGACCGTTGACAGGCAACAACAGCAAGACAATCGAACATGTTACGGTTGTCAGAAGAAAGGTCATATCTGGCCTAAATGCCCACAAAACCCAAACATGCAGAGAACCCACACAAGGGAAATGTTCTTCCAACCACCGATGAATTTGCGACAAGTTTAGATTTCAGACCAAGATGGTAATTGGTCCACCCAATGGATTGAGGCCCCACAGGAACAACAACCTCAAGCTGGCCCCTCTAATGCCACTGACCTGATAGTAGCTTCCCATCGACAACAATATATGAACAAAGAAGCAGAAGCCTACTGGCGTGACCAGATTACATCAGAAGCCAAAGAAAAGGCTTCTAAGGGTTTTTAAACAGATCTGCAGATAAAGAGGTGTCTGTAGATTGTAGTATTCCGGCTGCTTCTAATTTATGTAAAATGGATGCTTCTAATTTGGGTTTGAAGGTTAATAGTTTATTTAGCAGTAAACTTACGCACTGTAGTACAAATTTTGGTCTTCTTGAGTCTTCAGCAATGGCATCTGCACACAGTGCGTCCCCCGAAGTAAAACATAGGGAGCTTGATTCCATTGATACTTATAATTATGATTCTTCCTTTTGTCAAGTTTTGGATAACTTTGCAAAACATTTGAGTTCTCCCCTTAATCTATTAAATCCTCTACAAAAAAAGAGAAAATTACACCTCCAATGAGAATCAAATTGATTTGGACTGCCAAGTCACTTTCAAAGTTGGTGTTAATTGGCTTTACTGCAAGCTTAAGGCCCTTCTCAACTCTGGTGCTACACATACATTTATAGATTACGATTTCTGTTGTAAACATAACATTCCTATTTTATCTTTAGATAATATCATACCAGTATCCAATGCTGACGGTACCTTTGGAGAACCAGCAGCACAAGGAATCTCTTCTTATGCCCCTCTGTTTCTTTCTGCAAATGGACATACTGAGTACATACATGCCTACATAACAAAGCTGGCTAGTTCTCCTGTTTTTATTGGGTTTGATTGGCTTCAACACCACAATCCTGATATAGATTGGGTCTCAAAATCTTTATCTTTCATGCACTGTACAGCACATTGTCAGGCTCTAAAAAAGGGCACTACTATACAACTCAAAAACACAAAACCCTTAATTATTTGCAAAGTGATGGAAACTATCGAAGATGTTAAAAAGAAAATCCCTGAAGAGTATTGGTTGATGGCACATGTATTCAGTGAAAAGGCTGCTCACTGCATGCCTGAGCGGAAAATTTGGGATCATGCGATTGAACTTAAAGACAATTTTGAACCCAAAAAGGCTCACATTATTCCATTATCTGATGCAGAAGAGGAGGAACTTTGTTCGTGGTTAGACACTGAATTGGCAAAAGGATACATTCATCCTTCAAAGTCTTCTCAAACCTCACCAGTGTTTTTCATACCAAAAAAAGATGGAAAAAAGAGATTAGTAACGGATTACCGCTATCTCAATGAAAATACCATTAAGAATAATTATCCCTTGCCTCTTATTCCCACTCTCATCGATAAATTAAAAAACACAGATATGCATACTACTTTAGATCTTCATTGGGGTTATAATAATATACACTTGCAAGAAGGTGACAAATGGAAAGCTGCTTTCGCCACTCCTTTCGGCTCCTTTGAGCCCACTGTTATGTATTTTGGCTTTTGTAATGCTCCTGCTACTTTCCAAAACATGATGAATGAGATCTTTTACGATATGTACAAATATGTTTTGATCTATTTAGATGATATGGATGTTATTTCTTCTGGTTTGTCTCAGGCCAAGCATGCAGCCATTGTCATGGAAGTCCTTCGCCACTTGGAGGAGAATGACTTGTTTGCTTGCCCTGAGAAATGTTTCTTCTTTCAAGAGCAAGTCGACTACCTTGGAATGGTTGTCTCTAAAGAGGGAGTAGATATGCAAACCAAAAAAGTATCTGCTATCCAAGAATGGCCAATTCCAACTTGCCTCAAAGTTCAATTGTTTTTAGGACTTTGTAATTGTTATAGACATTTCATAGAACATTATTCTGAATTAACTAGACCTCTTACAGACTTCACAAAAAAAGAAGTACCCTTTCTTTGGAACGAAAAGGCTCAAAACGTGTTCAACACACTCAAAGCCAAATTCTGTTCTGCCCCACTTCTGGCTTACCTGGATCAACTTAAGGAGATGCGTTTAGAAACAGATGCTTCTGACATCGCTACTGGAGCTGTACTCAGCATAAAGTGCAACAACGAACTCTGGCGCCCTTGTGCATTCTATTCTCATGCTTTCGATCCCGCAGAGAAGAATTACCCTATCTATGACAAAGAACTTCTTGCTATTATTCGTGCACTTAAAGAGTGGAGACATTATCTCATTGGTCGACCCAACTTCGAGATCTGGACAGATCATAAGAATGTCGAATACTGGAAGAAACCACAGACACTATCTCCTCGACAAGCATGCTGGCACGCCTTATTACAAGAATTCAACTTTACACTTGTCTACAAACCTGGTTTGACAAATTCTAGAGCAGATGCTCTATCTAGAAGATGTGACCATGGATTATCTAATATGGATCACAACTCCAATATTACTATGTTACCCACACACCTTTTCATTAATTCAACGAATCTCTTCTACTTTTTATGAAAATCTACAAAAAGAAACAGAAAAAATATCAAAAGAAACCATAGAAAACTATACATACAAAGAAAACAACAAAGTATTTATAGACAACAAATCTAAAATATATGTTCCTTTATCTCTACATTCTGATATTATTTCTCTTTGTCATGATTCCCCTATTGGTGGTCATTCTGGTCAAGGTTGTACTATTAACTTAATCATGAGATACTTTAATTGGACTGGAATCACTAAAGATGTACGAGATTATGTCAACCATTGCCAGACTTGTGCCCTCACAAAAGGATCGTCAAACACAAATACTGGTAAACTTATGCCACTACCTACTGCTTCTCATCCATGGGAAGATATATCTATAGATTTTGTTTCAGATTTTCCAGAAATCAATGGTCTTGACTCCATTTGTGTAGTCGTTGATCGATTCTCCAAAGAAGTGGTATTTATTCCTTGTTCTAAAACCACTTCTTCACATTCTTTAGCTACTATTTTCTGTGATAATGTTTGGTGTGTTCATGGGTTACCCAAAACCATCGTATCAGACTGTGGTCCACAATTCGTCTCCGAATTCACCAAAGATCTATGCAAATTACTAGGCATTTCCCAAAAAATGAGTTCATCTTACCATCCACAAACAGATGGACAATTAGAAAGGATCAACAGAGATCTCATTCAATATTTACGATCTTTTGTTGCTAAACAGCAGGAAAATTGGGTCGAATATGTCAAACTAGCTCAATTCCATCACAATAATTCCCTCACCACAGCCACTGGAACTATTCCATTTGCCGTTACATGCAACTATTTCCCCAGATTAGGCTTTGAAGGTGATGCAAAGACTGCTGCAGGATCCTATATCAATGAATTGGGAAAAGCTCATGCAGAGATCAAAGAAGTTCTAGATATGACTTCTCAGAAGATGAAGACACGGACTGATATGCATAGAAAGGATGCTCCAGATTACAAGATCAGTGATCTTGTCTGGCTCTCTACAGAAAATCTCAAATTACCCTATACTGCTCAAAAACTCACACAAAAATAGATTGGTCCCTATAAAATTACCAAAATATTGCCCAATGCAGTTGAACTACTTTTGCCAAAGACCATTAAAATCCATAGAGTAGTTAATATTTCCCAAATCAAACCATATCACAAGACCTTACCTGGCCAACCAAGCTCTCATAAACCAGATGTGATATTGGTCAATGAAGAAGGATACGGCAAACATGAAATCGATTTTATCGTTCAATCTAGGGTTAAGAATGGGAAACTCGAATATCTAGTTCAATGGAAAGGATTCGACAAGGACAATGATGAATGGAAGAAAGACGTCAAACTTTCCAATGCTAGAGAAGCCATTTCTGATTTTCATAAGGCAAACCCTAGTGCGCCTAGAAAAATACGGAACATCTCCTTTGACGAATTCACTTCTTTATTTAATGACTGAGGTCCAGATTATGTAATTCATGATTCTACAACTCGACTGGAATTCAAGTCTTAAAGAGGGAGTAGTGTTATGAAATTCATTTCATTTCTTTTATGTATTACATGTTATCTTCTTATCTATGATATCACACCTTATGTAACACTGCCCTTATGGCTATGACTCATTTCCCTTATCTTCCAATAGCATATTAGTCTCTTATCATGTATAGCCACATACTATGAATATATAAAGACCACAGTGACTTGCTAATATCCCCAGTCTTGTCCACTTGGTCATTGTACTTAAGGCCTGACTCTTACCCTCATCTATCGATCTTCCTTCTCAGGTTTGTTCTAGCTTTCGGTTGTAGTTCAAATGCAAGATGGTCAACCTTACCATACAAGAATATGCTAATCTCATTCACAACCTTGAGGAATGCAGGTTCCTCAGTTACTCTTCTATCATCTTTCACTATCTCAGACATCCCAAAGGACATCAAGTCTGGCCTCCATGAGCTTGCTACATTCTCTGCACAGTCAGATCAGCTTCATGCCACCTCAGGCACCACTTTTTTGAACTCTGTATAGAAAGTGTAGAACACCTTCTATAGCAGTGAATGAAAGGGAGGCAGATAGTACTCAAGGATGAAGTACTTACTTGGGTGTAAAGAGCAAGGAAGGGTGGTTGGGTGAGTGAGTGTATAAGACTTGAAGATTTTAGAGTGATAGGATGTAAGAAATAAGTGAAACTTCAATTCTGAGAACTAAAAATCTAAAGTCCTGTTCTTATATACTACAGATACATGTTTGTATCTATGTATTCCTATCTATAAACAATAAGATAATAGCTATAAATGCTCTAATTGTATTATGTGGGATAAGTGAAACAAATATATGAAACAAGTCTAGAACATTTCCTTGGAATGTTCTGATTGTTTCATCTAAATACATGAATGAAACATGTATGAGAATGACCTTGTCATATTGTATGAGTAATATGAATAGTATGAGATTGGAACCTATAAAGAATAGAACAAATCCAATCTAGAATCAAGTTAAGATTAAGGTCAAATAATAGAATATACTTGATTCTCAACACTCTGAAGACCCAAAAGGGAGCCTTTCAGAGTATAAGTGGAAATAGCCCAAAAGGTCAGCACATCTGCTCAGCATCTGCTGAGATTAATCCAAATGTAGTACTATTATTTTCCAGCTACTCTATAATGCCTTGCAAGCACTCTAAAGTGCATCTCAACCCTCTGCCTAATACTACATTACTAAATATGATCAAAATGTATGTAAAGCTTGTGTGAATATTATCCAATTCAATCAGAAAAGTATGTGAAAGTCTTAAAAGTCAAAAAACACTTATATAATCTCCTCAGAAGCAATGACATCACTCATCCTATCAGAGTCACAACAAGTTCCCAAATAGTGGCTAGTTTCAGCATTTCTGATATGGATCCTTCAAAGCTGTGAAGAGATGTCTGTGTCACATCCATTATCAATATTTTCAGATCCAGTGATGCTCTTTTTAGCCAGATGACACCATGCCATTCCTTCTAACCCAGCTTAAGGTTGTCATTTTCAAAATTATAGAGGTGTGTACCATCCTGCAGTGTAATATACTGTTGGAGATTATGGACAGCAAACGGTGTGTGCTAGCATAGCCACCATATTACCTAAGCTTTGACTATTTCGTAGTGTAGTATAGCAAAACTTTACCTTAGTGACTACTAGAGTTTTCTACAGGTTATGAGCCCTGACTGTGCTCAGTAGACCACCCACCAAATGGACTCAAGATGCCTTTCGAAGTGGAGCTCAAAGATGGCATGAAAATCCAAGTGTCAAGTCTACAAGGGGACAACTGGCCAGACCTCTGTGAGAAACTAGTTGAGGCAGTGCATGAAGCTCAACACACTATAGCCCCGTCTGACTACACTACTACACTAGCAGCTGTGCAAGCAGACCAGTGGCCAACCGGAGTCTGGCAGGAACAACTCTCCCTCAGGTGCTGGCAATTGCTCATGGCCAGACACCTCAAAAAGGAGTGCACTGAGTCAACAATGCCAGAAAATAAGTCAAACAACTCACCCAAGACATCACTGGCTGAAATGACCACCACACATGCCATAGAAATGCTGAGTGAAACAGAATCACACAGAGAGGGCCAAGTAGCAATTGTGGATCGCAGGGAGGTGGTGGGTGTCAAAGAAGTCAGCACTACTATTGAGAAAGACAATGGAACTGCCAACAGAGATGGCGACATGGTCAAGGGAGTGAGTGGGCAAATGGCTGGGCAAAGAAGCAACCAGCGATGGACCTGCCACAAGAACCTGTCAAAACGAAGTCAGGCGCTCAAACTGCCAATGAATGGACTTGTGATACATCCATACACTGCAGAGTGGAGTCAGACACAATCCAACCCTACTGTGAGGAGCGCAGACCATTGCCCTAGGGAAATCCAGCAGGTCAAGAAATCCCTAGAAGGCCAAGAAGTGGGCCAGCAGAGAAGGCAATCCACATCCATTGAGGAACATTGCAGATGCAGTGGATGATGTGACTCATCATCCCACAGAGCCTCCAGAGTGCTCCAACAAATCAGAAGATCGAGCAGATGAGCAGGAGTCCAAGGAAGCTGAGAGCAAACCAGAGTCAGAGAATGGATCAGAATGGATCAGACTTGCATTGAACTGCATCAGAAGCTACCAGAACCACCCTAGAAATGATCAAGAGCAGTCCGGCAAGAAAACAGACTCACCAGATCAAGAAACCAGTCCAGAACATGGAGAGAGCAAGAGGAAAGTGTTGAAAGGCAATGAGGATGACCCAGAGCACAAGGTTGATTGGAAACCATTCAAAGTTGAAGGGAATAGGTGGAGGACAGAGGACATAGCAATTGGAGTGCCCTGCAACCCGAGGTGACATGAAATCAACCCACCACACCAACGAGGGTGACTCAAGCCACCTTCCTAATCAGGTAATCACACAGGTGCAGCACAATGGACAACAGCAACAAATGGACTACACCTGTGCATAGATGCTACAAGAATACCATTCATTTAGTGGAACCTTTACAGGTATTTTACATTCTTTTGATTATCTTTGTCTACTGCACAGTAGTTATCCACTCCCATTTGAGGGGGAGTGTTGGAGATTATGGACAGCAAATGGTGTGCACTAGCATAGCCACTGTATTACCTAAGCTTTGACTATTTCATAGCATAGTACAGCAAAACTTTACCTTAGTGACTACTAGAGTTTTCTACATATACATGTGCTGGTCTATAGCACTCTGATCAACTCACCAAGTCACCTGCAATCAAATCAAATATTTTATCAAAACTATATGGCAATGTCAGACTGGTCCAAACATGGCTGATGATAATGCACATTCTATCTCATCTCATTGGGTCATTCCATTCTCACCCTTTTTTTCACAGCTCATCTCTCAGGCACTCAATTCATTTCCACCATGATCTGCTCAGAATGTTACAAACAACTCTTTTTTCTCATGGCATGAACTCATTTTGTCATTCATCAAAGGCATCATCATGTCAAATGTCTCTCCACAGACACCAAATTGAACAATTTGGATATAACCCTCTTGAACTCATTCAACTCAACTCAACCTCTCCCTCTTATCTGGTGGGGCAGTGGGTCACATAGGTGGTACTGGCAGAGAGGTGAGCACACAACAATAGGCAGTGGCAGACATGTCTCTGGCATTCATGGACAACAGTTATTGACAGAAACCATTGGAATGCAGATATGGTTGGGACTATAAGAGTATGGGGGATGCAGAAGCAAACAGGAGAGCCAGGGATTTGGCAGTGGACATGATTTCAGCTGAGGTGACAATGAAATGGGTGGATTTCTGCTTTCCCCCCATAATGGCTGGTGTGACATCTGTCAATGCTCAAGTGAATGTCATCAAGTTTTTCTTGGATCACCTCTTCCAGGATATACAAGCAACAATAGGGTCACTCAAAGTTGACGCCTATGCCCACACCTATGGTACTGTCATGTATTAGTCACACCAATGTCACATAGTGTCACGAGTGATTATCTCGAGTGATGATTGAGTTACCTACATCCAATGCCTCTCCCATTTTACAGATCTCGAGTTCTTCAAGCTTACCTAGTCTATATGGTTCTTCAGAACTCTGTTCAGCCTCCAGAAACTACTCCTGACATATACACTATGGCAAAACAGCTTGAAATTGACTTGGAGATTATTAAAGGAATCAAACAAACCTGCTATCTGCAGTCACGTTCCCCTGTTGCTAAAGCTGGCAACCTCCATCTTGCATGGGTCTATGCACAGAATCCTGCTGACCATAACCGCTTCATCAATATGCTACATGTCTCTCCCACTGTATTTGATGTTCTACTTCATTTGATTGAAGAGCATCCTATCTTCTCCAATGAATCAAACAATGCACAGAAGCCAGTGCAGAGTCAGCTTGCAGTCACACTCTATAGGATGGGCTGCTATGGAAATGGTGCAACCTTGAAAGATATTGCACGCATTGCAGGTTGTTCAGAGGGAGATGTTGAGAATGCAACTACACGTTGCTTTGAGGCAATTGAGAGCTTGCATGATATCTTTGTGCAGCCTCTAACAAGGGATGAGAAGGAAGCAGAGAAGACATGGGTTGATCAGCATCTTGGATTTTCTGGATTATGGAGAGAAGGATGGGTGATGTATGATGGGACAATTGTGGTGTTGTATGCTCACCCTGCATTAAATGGTGATGCATACTTCACCAGGAAATCAAACTATGGGCTTAATCTTCAGGTAAGCACTTATCTTTTAAACAACAGTTATTAATATTTTTGTGTTCAGATTGGAAATATTCCCTCAACTCTTTGTATTGTGGACTATTCCCATGGATTTACAGGTTCTGCTCATGATGCTCTAGCTTTTGAGCATACTGCAGCAGCTCAGCATCCTGATTGGCTCTTTGATGGTGAAGAGTTTGCCTGGGTTGATTCTGCATATGCAGTCACTCACAGAACTATTTCTGTTCACAAAAAGCCTGTATCTCTTTGTCCAGAAAATGCTGCCTTTGATCAAGCTGTTTCACATTTGCGAGTACGATCAGAGCATTGCATGGGAGCTCTTAAAGGTCAATTTCAGGCACTTCAGGGTCTTCGTGTTAACATCAAAAGCAACAAGGATCATGTTCAAGCTTGCAGATGGATGACAGTTGCAATTATTTTGCATAACTTGGTTATTGATGTAGAAGGAGCAAAATCAGGGGGTGTATTTGTAGCTGCCCACACACATATTGAGGAGGAGGAGGATAGTGGAGAACCTGATGAGTCATTAGATGATGATGAGATAGTTGGAGAGACTAAAAGGAAGCAGCTAGTGGCTGAAATTGCAGCCTATAAAGGTATTCAAGTTGATGAACATTAATGTGTGTTAAAGTACTGTAAATAAAGATTATCCACCAAAATATTCAGTAAAGGAATGTAAGAGGTCAAAATAACTCTTTAGAGATCATCAGAAGGCAAACCATCACCATTTTCAATATCCCAAATAGGAGAGCCATATTGATCAACTTCAGTTTGACCTGAGAAGGACCACCAAGTATCTCTGAATTGTCCTCCAACTCCTCTACCTTCTACCTATACTGAGCAAGAGACCACAGACCCAACTTGTACTCATCCATTAGTAGCTTATGCTTTTTGATCTTGTGCTCCTGAGGTAAATGGGCATTCATGTTCTTGATATTTTGGCTATACACATCATATTAATCAAACGCAAATAAAATAAAGATGATAAAAATGAAAAATACCTTTGGATTTCCAAAATACAATCCTCAAATGAATGCTTTTGAGGAATCTTCTTAATAGATGCCTTGGCCTTCTCAATTGCTGCAGAAGAAATTGAAGGTGTCTTCATATGTCTAGCAGAAGACTGAGTGGGAGTGGGAGTAGAAGTGGGAGTAGTCTGAGAGCTCATAGTAGAGGCAGGGGTGTGAGACTGTGCCAAAAGAATAGGGTCAATATTTTCATCCCCAGTTGGTGGCTGCATCCATGTAACTCTATGACCATTAGGACCAACACCAGTTGTCACTGCTGGAGGGTTGATGTTGGGACGAGTGGCCCAGATACAATGACAGTTGGGAAAGTACTCCCACTGCTCAGTCAGACTCTCTAAAAGTAATACATATGATTTTTAGTCAACACAAGTAATAGAGAAAGATAACACACCAAAGAGATTACGAGCTGGCTCAGAAGTATTATCATCTGGTCCATCAGGTGGAATATAAAAGTCCATAACAATATCAGGATTATCCTCTGAATTGCTAGGATTGAAATCATCAAGTCCACCACCAGTCTGCTTGAGCTTGGCAGCAAGCTTGACATAGCAGTCCTTGAGCCTAGAATGAAATAAAAGAAATATATAGAATAGATATCTAATGCAAAACTTACCATTCAATTTTTTTCTTTACCCGGTCACCTGCAGTGCAGGCACTGACTGACTCAACGTCAGGAATAAGGCTCTTTGCAATGGCCTGATAAATGGCAACTTTTTGATCACCAGTTTTCTTCTACAAGTTGAATTAGCAGTGTCCAAAGAATAATACACATACCAACATCACTAGCATTCTCTTTAATACCAAAAAGAACCTTCAGATGTGCAGGTTTTTCAATCTCAGCAATGAGGTCCCAAATCATGGTTGAAGTCCATGATACAGTTGGAATTTAAGGGCCATCAGAGGTCTTCTTGCAAGCCATTTGTGACGGGATGTGTTAACAAGTGAATAAAGTTGGTATTTGAAACGAATGAGAGGTTTGGATGGTGGTGAATGACAGAAAGTATGAGTACATCAACAGCGCGTGGTGTGACTACAGTGTGACTACCCAATTCGGAAACTGACTGTAGGCATGGGCATAGGCGTGGGTATAGGCATCAACTTTGAGCGACCCTAATGGAACTGTCCATCTGGTGATCCTCCATGCTAGTTCCTCTCAACCTTCCACAGTTGGGTGCTCAATGTTTTTGTGCATGCAAAACAGAATGACACATAATTTTAGATGCTGTTGGACAGACATAACCACAAGAGGAGTGAGTTGGGTCAGCTTGTCAGGGAAGCATTGGTGTGTGTGACCATCATGGCATAGTCACTTGTAACTTGTTTCATTCTAATAACTAATTCTACCCACAAGGAAGAGCAAACTTGTCTACACATGTATCCCCTTCATCCATCCCAAGTTGTACCACAAAAAGTTGCCTCCCCAACTGGTCCTTGGTTTGTTAGGATCTCATGCATGACCTGCAAGCAACATTTATGCAATGAGTAACAGTATGAAATCCATCAAGCTGATGAAAGGGATCAAAGACCTTGAGATAGAGAACTTGTACTGTGTCATTCAAAGGCAACTGTATCAAGCTGCACTTAGTGACAACTTGATTGAATGCATGGCATGTGAAGTTGTTTCAGACATGTTACTTCTTTTTACTGGCATGTGCCAACATGAAATTGATATAGATGGATTTCAATTCTCACAAATGACAGAGAACATAATCTGGCAAGAGTGGGTCACCATCACTGTATCAATACCTAAGAGATTCTAATTGATATACATGAAGCAGATATCTCACATAAGCATCACACAAGCTTGAGATTCAGGCCTCAGACCCAGGTCTGACTGCCAATGGGGGTCCCAAACACAGTCTTGTAGTGGACAGGGGGCATCCAATATTGTAAGGATGAGGTGTTCCTCCCTAGGACTTACTTGTGGCCTACTGATGCAGGCAGCCTGTTTGCGCTATTTTCTGAGAGCAGTCATGGAGATAATTGAGATCGCACACGATTATGATGTATATGTCTCAACAGTATGTATTCTCTCAATACATGCTCGTGATTGGATCTGGACTGCTTTTGACAGGGTGGATGTGGAACATGTGTTGACACATCCCAATGTAATGGCTGTGGTCAACCGCTACCTCAAGAAATGCAGAGACATCAGGTGAGTGACCCTTCTGATACCTCTCTCTCTACTCTAGTGGTGACTCTGACACATACATTCTGAACTAGCTTTGACGTCATTGAGCTCTCCACAGAGTTTCTCTCCTTCCCACCTGATGACTGGTTGCATCTGATCGAAAAAGTACAGAGCCACTGCAGGTTGGTCCTAAATCCTGAACTAGGCATCCAATTTGGGGCAGGTGGAGACACAGACATAGCACAGCTCAAATTGATGGTGACGAGCAACTCGTCCAAGATTGTGAACCTTGGGAAATGATTCTTGGAAGCAGGTGTGGAGCGACTCATGATTGAAAGCGAGGGGATCACAGAGAATGTGTGTGCTCCATGGACAGACATGATTCAAGCAATCCTCAGAGAGCTCCTGATGGAATGAGTCATGTTCAAGGCAGCCAACCCCAAGGTATTTAATTGGTATGTGCGGGAGTTTGGTGTGGATGTGAATCTGTTCATGGATCATAGTCAGATTGTGC
>JBBPTK010000583.1:0-13609 GCA_038094135.1 Spongiforma cf. squarepantsii
TTACAGAGACTGAAGTCACCACGAGTAATGAGCAAAAGGACGACAAAGCGCCATTGCATGAGCACAGATGCTGCATCTGAGCCCCCTTCCCCCACTGTCTTGTTTTCTTCGTATGTGTACGGTGTACATTAATTCAGGGTGGACTGTACTGGCCTGACCATGTCTTGCATTGTGCAAGATGGTGGAATTTCGAATGTAAGTCAAGCGACTTCACATCGCCAAGTTAGTATTGTGCAGCTGACAGAAAGACTAGGTTAGGCTCAATGACACCACTTCACCAGTTCAAAAGTGTGTCCCAGGAGGTGCTAAGAGGAGTCGAAGGTTGGTGATTTGTACATTGGTTTATACATTGTCATTGCATAAAGTGGTGATACATGATCATTCCAGCTGTGGTACCGTTACTTTGATCTTAACCTGGCTGAGTTAGGTGAGGCAATCAGTATTCCTAATGCCAGCTGCCCTGTCCATCGACTCGTCCATGACTTCCCAAACTACAGTAAGTCATCATCTTCTTGTGGTGATGGTGACTTAACCTCCCAGACTGCAATCGCAAGTACAACCTATCACTTGTTCCCTTTTACCCATCAACTTGTCCATTGTTCCTGATTTCTGCTGGGATGAAAAGATCCATTGGGATGCTGAATCATTCATGAATGATGTGATGATAGTATGGTTGGAAAGGGAATTGGCAAAAGTCAGGATAAAGGGACGACTGTCAGTGCTGAGGAGGGAGTAGGATTCATGGGAAGATGCCCAATTTGTGATGACAGTTGGAAGGGGAGTTGGCAAAGGTCAGGATAAAGGGGATGACTTGGCCTGTCATATGACGATAACTAAGACTGTCAGTGCTTCACAGGAGACTGGACAAAGTCTGCACACCATTTACATTTGAATGCGGCCCGAGTTTGTCAGGGGGGTTGCATGAGTAGACTGTAGTAGTGCCTGCATGGGGGGTTGCATAGTAGTATAATAGTGCTGGCCCATACGAGGGAAGTACATATGTGCAATGCCCTGCTGGCATGCATGGATTGGACGGAATCGCATCTGCCCACAGTTGAAACATATACTGCAGATTGCCTTGCTTTGCACATGATTCGCTTGCTGTTTGGAACCCAATCAAATCAATTGCAACACTATAGACTGGGCCAAATGCGAAAACAAAAACAAAGTGTATGCAAAGATCAAAGCCATCAAAACAAAGGCATTACCACAACACCACAGAATAAACACCTGGATCAATTGCGAGATTGAAAGTAATCCATTAAAACAAAAGTGTTGCACTGAAACTTGAAAGGGAAAGCACAGCACTGAAAGGTTGAATGCTAAATTTTTTGGGAAACAGCACCCATTTGGCACTGAGTCACAATTTGTGACATGTTTATCATGCGAGTGGTGCAGTTTCTCTCCCAGACCCAGGTCTAGGTATCATGAATATAGCCAGCATGCTAGTAAAGAACAATGAAACCAACTTACCCGGCACCGAGTAACTTCAACAAAGAAGTAAAAAATCCCCCCTGCTTATTCTCCACATGCTTTACTACTACTTCCACATTTTCCAAACGATCAGCAATGTTCCGGAGTTCTTCCTGCAACTCGTTCTGAAGTCCCTTGTGTGATTCTTCAACTAATCTCTATGCAGCAGCCTTCTCCCTAGACTGACTTGTTACCATAGCTGCCTGGATATTGTTGACGTCATGCTGGAGGTTCCTTAAGCATTCTGATTGGTCAGCAGCCCCTCTTTCCAATTCTGACATTTGCAGCTCTATGTAACTGCTTCTGCAAAGGTAGGTCAGGAAAAAAATAACAACTAATTGTAACCAAAGATTTTATCTGGCCTCATGGCTAATCCCTGAATTCTGAAAGTGTCAGAGGAACTGATCTCTGAAATGCTGGATGTAGTACCAGCAGAGCTTGTTGACTCTCTTGACTCCATAGTATTGTAGTAGGGTACTGCAGTCCAACATACCATATCATAAAGATTTTATAGTAGTTTCAGGTAAATTGTAGCCACATGCTGTTCTTTTGCCACACCTGCTTGGCTTACTATCTAAAGTGATCTCATACATGTTTCATGTTCTTCACAATTGACCTGCCCACAAGAAGAGCCTAACTAGGCTTCAGACTGGGCAAAAAGCATCCTCAGCCTAGTAAATTTTGCTTCCTGTGTTTACCTGATTTCCTATAATGGCTTGAGACTACCCACTTTTTGGCCTATCCTAATCTCGGTTCCAGATCCTGACAATGGAGTGTGAAAATGGTGGCCCAAAAAGGGAGCACTGCCATGCAACAGGGCTGTTTTAGGTCGGCTGCTGGTAACGCACGGTGTTTGGGCATATTATGAGGAATCCAATCTCTTGCATACAGCTCAAATGTGTGTTTGGTCTGGGCAGGACCACCCGGCTTCGGAGGTGAATGTCAGCTTGTAAGCACAGTTCTCTTTTGATGACAATGTTATCTCACTGAGTGGATAGCTATCTTCTTGGGTGCATGTTTCTCTTGTTATTTGGAATTTTGATGTTGTCTTTGGGATACTATTTCTTCTACCTCAGCACCATGGATGCATCAAGAATGATTCACACAAGGCTCATCATTTCAATCCTTGGGGCAACCTTCAGCTATGACTCTGTTCTTTATTGATCGTCAGATCTGCACTGAGGATACACAGATACCACCCCAATGTCAAGAATTCTTGCGTGGTGCATGCATGACATAAGAACCAGTGAGTTTTTACTTCAATGCATCACTTTGTGCTTGTCAATTGTCTCACTTTTCAGTCGACTGACCACAGGCCCTGTGGCACTGCCACACTGTTTTTGCACGCACGAAAACATAGAGCGACTGAAATGCTTCTGGCTTGAGTCGAACACATCTGAGGGTGAGTGAGCCTCTCCCATCTGTGTATTTGCCATCATTTGATGATGAACATGATGTACTTAGCAGCGTCGGCGATTGGTGAGGGGCTCGATGCCATACATCCACTTTTCTTGCATGACGACTAAGAGGTTGTTTAGATTACAAGACGGACATGATCATTCAATCATTGCTTCGGAACGAACTGAGGGAAGCTATGCAACTCATCGTCACACATCATTTGCAGACGATTATGGATGCAGATAAAATTGTCAGTTTTTTATGCCTTATCCTTTCTGTTTGGCTGCTGACTTGGGTATGTATTGCAGATGGTTCTTGATGCAGGAAAGATTGCAAGTGTATTTCATTGATACTTGTTACGCGTGGCGCTGTTGGACTCAACACACAGCCTTAGCGAGGAACTCACGAAGAGTCGCGTCGAGCTAAGGTAAAGCTGAGGAGCAGTGAGATCTCTCTATCTCACACACGGAGACTCGAGGGACTAGTAACAACACTGGTATTGCGTAGAACTAGCTTACTGTACCACTACCAAGTACAGGGGTTTTATAGTAGGGAATCACCGCACAGACCAAGACTAAGTATGGAACTAGAAGGCAATAACTGGAACGGGAAGGTGGAGTTAACATGGGTCTGGAATGACCAGGAAGAGAAAGACCCATGTTAGTAGTTGTACAATTGAAAATGTGGAAAAGGGTTCTCTTCTGCTCTTCCGAGTTTCCGGAACTCCGGAAGCGCGGGAAGAATAATTCCAGAAGACTGGAAGTGTTCCGGAAGTGCGAGAACAAATCCAGAAGCATGAGAAATGGAATATCGGAACTCCAGAACAAGTTAAAGGTTAACTCGAGTAGCTGTTGCATGTGAGAAAGATAGTAATGGGTCAAGAGGAATGAAGGAAAAATAAGACTCTTCCGCAACACAGCCCCTTGTCTTCACTTGGACTGTAACATTACCCCCTTCGTATAGTGGAGCCACTGGCTGCACTAACATTCTAAACCGAATCACCTCTGGTGTTCCGCTCAATCGCATCAGCAACATCCTGGTCCTCTCCTGATTCAGGATCCGAACTGTGGTTCGGGCAGTCCCGTTCCACATGACTGACACTGGAGCAAAGCCTGCAAGTATGGAGGCGCAGACAGTTTGCAAGGGGATGTCCGGATTGCCGACAATTGAGGCAACGATAATTGGGGCAGTGACGGATAGAGTGACAAAGCAATGCGCAGCTATAACAGGGGAAGGTGGGGGATGTGAAAGCCAAAGGAGAATTTCCATGCTGGTCTCGCTCGGCTGAAGACTGACGCCAGATAGAACGGTTGTTATCCATTCCTCGAGGTTGGGTAGAGGAGCGAGAGCAGTTCTGGGGATAGGGTTCCGATTGGATTGGTTGTTGGGTTGGTCGTCCCCTACGACTGCAGCGACCCCGGGAGGAGAGTGGAGAAGATGATGTTGAATTCGAGTTGTAAGAGGAAGCGGATGTAGGTTGCGACCGAGATGAATTGGAGGAGGGGATGTTGATAGTGACTCTTCGACCAGAGGGATCCGGAACGGGAACAACTCGTTCCGGTTCGGAAGGAGTCGGAACTGGAATGGCATGTCCGGATTGTGACTCTGTTCGGACATGCCTGGATGGAAAGGGAGTGAAGGCATTGGGGTGACGACGTTCTGCCTCAGCAGCATAAATCTCTTGAGCAGAAGGGGGAAGGGACATCCACCAGGGTCAGAGGGGATCCCATAGGTGGGAAGGATGGATGGTCGGAATCAAATCCACAAAGCGGGACAGAGAAAGGGTATTTAGGATAAGAGGATGTAAATCAGATAAAGATGCCATCATGGCACTGGAAGGAAGAGAAGGAGTAACTGAAAAGGCGTCAAATAGGTAAAGTTGAAGCCGAGCAAAACAGTGATAAAGTTGAATTGAATTGTACATATCTGCATCCTGAGTTGCATCCTCTGTCTCCTTGGCCTTGTCCTCAAGAAAACGAAGTAAAGAGGGGTCTTCTAGGATGTGTGTAAATAGAATATTTCGGACAGGGAGATCAAGAAGAGCAGGAACGATAGGAGTGTGAGGGAATCGTTCTCCCATTTGCACGGTCCAGGTGCTAGGAACAGATGGGCCGAGTATGCTAAGACCAGAAGAAGTGTGAGTTTGGTCCACAGGGAGTTGTCATGAAGACGCATGGTTAGATGATAACGGAGTGGGGGTAGAGGTGGAAGACATAGGTCAATATGAGTGATGCCAAGGACAGTAGTCCAGACAACAGAAGAAAGAATGAAGAAGTCAATGAGAGTAAGGGATTTTATATCGGAACCGGAACTGAAAATGATAAAAAGGTTCGTTTGGAATGAAGTCAAAGTCAGAGTGGTGGAGTGGAGAGAGGGTCATGAGGGGAAATCGTGAGGATGATTCTGTTTATATGCCCTCAGCAGATCAGCTGCATGTGCCAAGTTGTTTTCCGGTTCCCAGGTGTTTTCACTTGAGGGCCAACCTTTCCAGGCAACAAGGAATTGTCTCCAATGCTGGCTACCACGATGGGAAAGGATTCGATCAACTTCATATTCATCCTCTCCATCAATTTCATTTGGAGGAGGTGAAATGAAATTTGGACCATGTTCAGTGGTCTCCCGATAGGTAGATAAGAGAGAAGCATGGAACACGTCGTGAATGTTCCACGTTGGTGGGAGACAGAGTTTGTAGGATACAGGGGACAAAACTTGAACAATTTCAAAGGGACCTTCACGTCGGGGGGCTAGTTTTCTGAAGGGATAACGAAGATGGAGATGGGTATTGGAAAGCCAGACCTTGTCTCCCACTTTCCAGGGTTTGAATTTGGAGGAGATCCGATCTTTCATGAGTTGTTAAGAGCAGTGATGAGCTTCCAGGGCTTCTTTTCAAGCCTCGGAAAGGTTGGCCAGTCGAGTTTCCAAAGCAGGTAGGAAAGTCTTGCCAAGAGCAGGGTAAGAGCGAGGTTCGTAGCCAAGGATGAGGGAGAAAGAGGATTGGCCAGTGGAAGAGTGAATTTGAGAATTATGAGAGAATTCAGCCATCAGAAGGACGTCCACCCATGTATTGTTCCGTCCATGACAAAATATGCGGAGGTAAGATTCCAGTTCCTGATTGACACGTTCAGTTTCACTGTCAGTTTGAGGGTGGTATGATGAGGATAGGGCATGGTCATATTCCAACAGACGTGCTAATTCCCGAGTGAAAGCGGAGGCAAACTGTGGACCACGATCCGAAATACATCGGTCATGAAGTCCATACCGGGGGAAGACATGGGAAAAGAAGAGATTGGCAGTGCCGGCTGCAGAGATATGTTTGGTACAAGGGATAAAAATCACCCCCTTCATAAGACCATGGTCGACCACGACCAAAATAGAATCAAAACCAGAAGAGACCGGGAGGTCGGTAATGAAATCCATGGAAATCTGCTGAAAGGGATGGGTGGCAGAGGAGGACAGAGGAGAAAGAGGAGGAGCAGTGGGATGTGTAAGGACCTTGGTAGCTTGGCAAGTGGCACAACCAGAAATAAAACGACGAATAAAGGCAGCGAGACCAGGCCACCAATAATCACGAGAGACAAGATTAATGGAACGGATAATCCCAGCATGGCCACCAGCCAGAGACTCATGGATGTGACAGACTAAGGGTGCACGACAGGAAGGGGGAACATAAAGCCGATGGCGGAAATACAGACGATGATCATCAAAGAGCCAATCAGAAGGGAGGGCACGAGGAAGAAGGGAAGATCCCTGGGAAAGAGCTGCCTGGGCAGCTGAGACAAAAGGGTCGGAAGAAGAGCGAGTAGCAATTGCAGCAGATAAAGGAAGATCAATAACACGAACAAAAAGGGAAGAAGGGAGTAGGGTAATGTCCAAATTATCGGAAGAAGTGTCCACGTCATCCCGATGAGACAATGCGTCAGCAGGGCCCATCTGGGTCCCCGGAACATGTTTGAACTGGAGATCAAAATCCTGTAAAAAGAGTTGCCAACGAGCATGGCGACGTGAGAGTTTGTGAGGAGCCCGGAAGTAGGTGAGGTTCCGGTGATCGGTAAGGACAGTGGTCACTGGAATGCCAGTACCCTGCAAGTAATGACACCATTCCTCAAGGGCATGGATGACAGCTAGAAGTTCCCGATCATAGATATCATAATTCCGTTCAGCTGGGGAAAATGTTTTGGAAAGATATGCACAGGGATGAAGATCACCATTGTCATCTGGTTGCATAAGGACGTCACCAGAAGCAGTGAGAGAGGCATCCATCATAACAGTGAAGGGACGGGAGGTGTCAGGCATATGTAGGACAGGTTTTTGGAGGAAGGCTGCTTGAAGAGAAAGGAAGCTCCGGTTGGCAGCAGCGGACCAATCCCAGGTAGTGGTTTTCCGGGTGAGATCCAGGAGAGGGCATGCAAGTGAAGAGAAGTTGGGGATGAATTTGCGGTAAAAATTGCAAAATCCAATAAAGGACCGGACAGCTTTGACGGAACGAGGTGGTTTCCATTGTTCTATAGCAGTCAACTTGGTAGTGTCCATGAGAAGAGATCCTCTGGTTACAACCATGCCAAGGAATTCAATCTGTTTGGCAGCAAATGTACACTTGGCAAGTTTGAGGAAGAGTTTGTGTTCCCGGAAGTGCTGTAAGACTTTGCGAACTAAGACCCAGTGTTGCCCATAATCATCCCTTTTGTGTATGCAAAAGTCGTTCATGTAGATGATGAGCCATCCTTCGGCAAGATAGTCACCAAAGATGTGGCGCATCAATCTCTGGAAATTGGGGGGCGCGTTGGAAAACCCAAAGAACATGACATTTGGCTCATAAAGTCCTTCCGGAGTAATGAATGCTGCTTTCCATCGATCTTCCGGACGAATGAGAACATTATTGTATCCCCAGCAAATATCAAGTTTGGTGAAGATGTTTGAGTGTCGGAGGGTGTCGACTAAGTCCGGAATATGAGGTAAGGGATAAGCATTCTTTACAGTATGCTCATTCAGATATCGATAGTCTTGGCAGGGTCGGAGGTTGCCATTTTTGGCAACAAAGAAGAAGGGAGAGGCTTGGGGAGATTTCGATGGTGAAATACATCCATTGGCTAGATTTTCAGAAATGAAGGTGGAACAGGCTTCGCGCTCTTGGGGGTTCAAGGAATAGGTTTTGGCAACTTTTGGAATGAATGAGTCTTTGAGGTCGATGGAGAAATCAAATTCTCCATGTGAAGGAGGTAGTCGGTCTGGTGGTGGTTCCCCAAAGACATCAGCAAAATCTGCAATCGGAGAGGGTAGAGTGGTAGGAGCAACTTCTTTCTCTATAGCTAGTTGGGTGGAAATCGTGGTTTTGCATATTGATTTATCTCCATATCGCAAGTCATATAGTCTCCTTAATTCTAGGCTCAGGTCGACTCCCAGATACCATAACAGGTACCTTTGGGAAATAGAGTCTGGGGTTTCTTTGGGTGGCGGACAATGAGGGGATACTGAGGAAATGTGACCAGTGGCCCAGTCGATGGTAGGATTATGTTTTCGAAGCCATGGCAATCCAAGGATAACCTCCTCTTTTCCACAGTTAAGAATGAGAAAGTCAATGGGAGTGGTAGAGTGATCGATGGAAACATTCAAGGTGGTTTTATAACGAATGACGCCATTTTTATTTGAAGTACCATCAGCATTAGCAGCTGAGACAGGCTGTGCCAACTTGGTGAGAGGGAGATGATGACGAGAGGCCAGAGAGTGATGGAGAAAGTTTCCAGTGGCTCCGGAATCCACTAACGCTTTGCAAGAGATGCAGGGTTTGGTTCGTCCCATGACAGTCAGGTGAATGGGGAGTTGAATTGATCTGGCCATGGGGGAAGTACAGAGTACACGAACAAGTTTGTTGGAAGAGCTAGGCATCTCTCTAGTCTTCCGAACTAAAAATCCTCTTTCTCGTCTTCCGGGGCTTCCGGTTCCGAGTCCGGAAGCTCCTTGATAGCAGCTATGGTTTTGTCGTCATCGTAAACGGTTTGTAGTACCTTAAGGATCTCATCCTTCTTGGCATGCCTCTCAGCAATGATCTTATTGACATATTCTTCTAATGCAGAAGGTTGAGCTGGAGTGGCGACGGAATGAGTCCAGGCACGTCTGGTGGTTCCGGTACCAGAACCGGAACTGGAAGAGGTCGAGGTGGTCCGGGAAGGACCAGAAGGGTTTTGTCGTTGTGGATGGTCACGAGGGTGGTTGGCAGTCCTACAGCCAACCTTATGGCAAATAAAGCAGCAGTTCTCTCGCAGGTGGCGTGCCCGCTCAACCGGATTAAGACAGATGACATCTATGTCCATAGCATTAGGGTCTCTGGGAGTTCGTGTAAAATTACCCCCCCTTCCAGCATGGATATCAGCGATCCTTCGTTGCTGGGCATGGTACTTGGCAGCTTGGCTAATCCATTCCTCAGAAGTAGCCAGTTGGGTCTGTTGGCTAAGGATCTTCTCCACGATCTTGTGGTCCATTCTGGTAGCCAGATAATCTAGGAGCATGGTCTGGTCGGTGATGTTGGCCCTGGCAGAGTGGAGGGGAAATTCCGAAACATATTTCTGGAATCCTCCTTCAGGGTCCTTCATGTCCTGGCGCAAGGAGTGAAGCTTTCGGTGAGCTTCCTCTACAGTGTTAAATGGAAAGAAGGTAGCACGGAAATCTTCCTCTACCTTGGCAAATGTCTTGTTTGCAGCAGTAACTTCGGGGTTGGATATCTTCATGTACCAACCTTCAGCAAAAGGGGCACCATTCCCTTTAGTCATCTTATTGAGAAGGACTAGTACCTTCGTTGCATCAGTGTATAGGGCGTCATTCATAGTGAAATAGGCTTTCATAGCCAATAACCAGTGGTTAGCATCTCTGCTGTCTCCCGAAAAATCCTGAGGGAGACCAGCCTTTAGTTCAGTGGGTCGGGCAGCTGGGGGGTCATCCATTGGTACATCTGGGTTGGGGGGATTCGGAGGTGGTTCTGGGTTCCGATGGGGTTCAGGGTTTCGAGGGGGTAAGGGTGGTTCAGGGTTTGGGCGCACAGGTGTGGATACTCTGGGAGGATTTGAGGGAGTATCTATCCTTTCCTCTCGTCTAGCAGGTCTTTGGCAAACAAGGAAACCTTCAGTGTCTACTGGAGTACCATCTTCCTGGAGATGATGTACTCCTGGAAAGAGTTCCCGGATTTCCTGAGTGAGAACGTATGTGGGGGTAGAGGTTGGGGTAGTATCGTCAGAAGAGTCAGAGGATGGTGGGTGGATGCCCCGTCGAGGGTTTGCAGAGAAAATGGTGGGCGTCTGCTAGGTAGCAGGAGAGCAATGGAGAAGCTAGTTCTTTTGTTACGTGTGGTGCTGTTGGACTCAACACACAGCCTTAGCGAGGAACTCACGAAGAGTCGCGTCGAGCTAAGGTAAAGCTGAGGAGCAGTGAGATCTCTCTATCTCACACACGGAGACTCGAGGGACTAGTAACAACACTGGTATTGCATAGAACTAGCTTACTGTACCACTACCAAGTACAGGGGTTTTATAGTAGGGAATCACCGCACAGACCAAGACTAAGTATGGAACTAGAAGGCAATAACTGGAACGGGAAGGTGGAGTTAACATGGGTCTGGAACGACCAGGAAGAGAAAGACCCATGTTAGTAGTTGTACAATTGAAAATGTGAAAAAGGGTTCTCTTCTGCTCTTCCGAGTTTCCGGAACTCCGGAAGCGCGGGAAGAATAATTCCAGAAGACTGGAAGTGTTCCGGAAGCGTGAGAACAAATCCGGAAGCATGAGAAATGGAATATCGGAACTCCAGAACAAGTTAAAGGTTAACTCGAGTAGCTGTTGCATGTGAGAAAGATAGTAATGGGTCAAGAGGAATGAAGGAAAAATAAGACTCTTCCGCAACACAGCCCCTTGTCTTCACTTGGACTGTAACAATACTCATGACTAGTAAGACTAACCTTTATGCTGCAAGGTCAAGTTTGGGACCTGCATGAGCTGCTTTGGAATGAGAAGGGGAAGCTACATACATTGGTGGATGAGTGGGGAGAGAGAAGCACTGTATGCGATGGCACCCTCGTCCACGAGTGGATCCTTATAGTGCACTATATATATTGTCATCTCTTCGCATTTTATGCTGCGCTCTTTTTTATTTATCGTTTGGTTGAATAAGATGATGGGAACAAGTACTTAAAGATTTGCGAGGTTGGATTAACTGTTCATCCCAGTGGTTGCCAAGCTAGATAGCTCTCAGATGTCCGGTGCAGATGGTGATGACAATGAGACTGCTGATAATAATTGCATGGCTACTTGTTGACGAAAGCAGCTATGTGCTCATGAATCTTGAAGCTCGTCGGATAACAGACCACCATTGGAAAATGGTTGCCTTCTTGCGTCATTCATCAGGGACAAAAAGACCGGAGCCATCTTGGATTAGAAAGAGGATGTCATACTGCCTTTGAAATTCGGGCCTATTAGTACGGTATCAGTGAAGGTAATCCAGGTACAATGGAGCAGTCGAGCTCAGTTGAGTGGGATTTGGTGACCAGCCCGTCCAAAAGAGGTATTGGTCACGTTGTGGCACAGGGACGGTCTACAGGATTGTCAGACCCTGCTCATTTGTATCCGCTCGTCCCCCAGTCACGCTTTAATTTGGTTAATCTGTTTGGCTCTTCTTACTTGTCTGTGGTTACACTGGCTGTCTGAGGTGATCGTAAATTTTCCAGGGGTGCAGCACTATCGGCACTGCTTGCCAGTCGGGTGCCAAGTGCCAGAGCCTAAGCTTCATCTCCCCTAGTCATGATGATGTGGCTCTCCAGAAATAAAAAGAACAATGAGCTCACTCACGTATACAGCAATCATCTCTGCTAGTAACTTATCGCCTCCTCCCTTGCTGGAAGTTCAACAATGTTCACATTCAACTCTGATGCTCTGGATCAACATTAACGTAACTAGGGAGGTACCTGTCTAACTTAAGTGTTTATATTACTATCCTGTTGCTCACTGACATGTTGTATTCGGGCGTGTTCAGGTTCATGGCATCGTTGGCCAGTACGCAAGTTATCTTCCAGTCCAGGGTTCTGACAGAGTCCTATGCTAGTGAAGTCATGTCGACGTACGTTCCGCGTCTATTTTTTTTCTACCAAGTTGACAATTCATGTTGCTTTTCCCCCCAGACTCTTTCTGAACAAGTCCATGGTGCCACTTTATTTCGCCTGCATATCCATCACTATCTTGGTTGTGATATCCTTGTTTGATCACCCAAGACACAGAGTTGCTGACCGGCGATCCTCTGTTGCAGCATTTAAAGCAGTTGATGTCGCCACTGCCAATGGTTCCTCCCAAGAGCAAACATTTGTCGAGTTGCATAGCAGACTGGTTCTATCCTTGTTCAAGATCATCCATTTACTCTCTTGTTTGGCAATTCTAGTGCTCTCTTTTGTGACTCTTCAAACAGATGCTGGATGTTCTTCTGGTGTCTCCAGAATGCACACAATGACAATCGCATCAACCTCAAGCACTCTGACCCTGGACTGGATTAGATATTCTCTTGCTGCTACGTTGGTGTGTCTCTGACCTGACCTTCACATAAAGATATCTTGATGTCGCTATAGGCATATACTGTCATCTTGTGCATCATTCCTGTCGCCTCCATCTCTGAATTTAGCCAGCTTGTTTCCACCCACCTTACCATCATCCTAGTGGTCCTCTTTGGGACGTATATTTATTGCAATATCTGGCCACCGTTAATGTTCACTGGGGAGCCCATCGACTCATGCGAAGGATTCTCTCTATGGGGCAAATTGGCTAGTTTAATGATCACTGCAGTCATATACCTTATTCAGTCCACACTCATATGTTCCAGTTCATTCCATGGTATGCATTCTTTATTACTTTTGAATATCATGGGATTTTCATCATGTAATATTTCAGAAACCTTTGGACATACCACACTCAGAGCAGACTGCTTGTTGGGCATCGTTATTGTTTTACACCTGGATTGAACCCACTGTTCGATTAGCATATAAGGTAGCCCACCTGCCACTGAGTCTCCTTCCACCACCTACAACATGCACCGTGAACAAGAGCATCACTCGTGCCCACCCTGACATCATGGTTTTATCCCAGGAGATGGATGAGTCTTGACACCCTTATTGGTATGCTCGGACACTAATCATCTTCCACATGAATGTACAATACTATGGTGATGGACAAAACGGAGAGGACGTCAAACGTTTTGATGTTCTTTTCATTCGTTGGTTTGGTCAACACACTCGCTTACCCTCAGGATTTGGTGCATGACGATTACCAAAAGTCAGATTCTTGCACGAAGATGACCCAGATGCTTTCGGATTCTTGGATCCAAGCGACGTGATCTGCGGGGTTCATCTGATCCCGTCATATATCAACAGCACTAGTACACCCGACTTATTGGGCAAGTCATTTGTGCAACCCAACAAACAAGGTGACAAAGACTGGTCTTGATGTGAATATGTGAGTACCACCATCACATTGATCATGGATATTAGTGTACTCACTTGAGTCACTTCTTGAATAGCTTTGCCGACCGTGACATGTTCATGAGCTTCAGAGAGGTTCAAAACATTGGAATATATTTCTTCTCTCAGACAGTGTTGAGAATATGAGATAATCATATTCTAGAACGGTCTGTTCTTACTTAATACATCCAGACCGATTCTATTGCTATTCATATTCTTTCTAGAACATTCTATATTCTAGATCATTCTATATGATGT
>JBBPTK010000584.1:0-13609 GCA_038094135.1 Spongiforma cf. squarepantsii
CGAAGGCAAAATGAGCCCTGAGCATCGCAGCTTGGCCTTCGGAACGAAAGAGCGTAGTTAGAAACTCCATATCAGCATAGTACAATGTAATATCCGTCACACGTGAAATAGGAATGTGGTCGGAGGGAAGGAGCGAGAGTTGGGATGGTTGTGGACGCCAAAAGCCAATGTCGAGGACGGTGATGTGTGGGGACATGAAGATATGTCGCAACGCTGTAGTGTTCATTGTGACCCGAACGGAAAGGTACTCGAGAGGCGGAAAGTTACAGAGGGCCCGAGAGAGTGCATCTACGCTCGCATCAGAAGAAATTCCAAACACTTGGAGGGCCTTCAAGTCAGGGCAACGTGCAGAAAAGACTTCCAGAGGAGCCACTCTGCTTTCATCGCAGCGTGGCGTCATACACAAACTCAGAGACACGAGCCTTGGCGGAACCAATGTTTGGATCAAATTGTCATAGAAGCCCGAGATGGCCCAGTCGATCACCCTCAAGTTGGGGAACGCGCTCGACTGGAAGGCTAAATGACGCAGCCAGGAAGCAGAATTTTCATCAGAGACTGAAAGTAGTTGAATACGCTGGGAATAACGATGAATGATGGCCCATTCGTCTGGAGATGGCGAGCGCTGTCCATGTCAGACGGGATTTTTCAGCCCAAGGTGTAAAATTGACACACCATGTCTTGCCTCCAAGTTACATCCTCCACCGTAGCCTCAGCAAAGCAACGCACGAGTGGTTGGAGCGAGTCTAACGCGTACCAAAGACGGTCGAGGGAAGGTCGCGACAACATACGACATGTCAGAGCCAGAGCCAGCAAGGAACATCGTATTTCTGGGCTATGCTGAGTATAATGAACGGACATTGGGTCTATAACTTGATCATAATTTGGGTATGGTCGAGCGAGGAAATCTAAGACGGATTCGAACAACTCGGGCAGATACAGCGGGTTACGTTGCGTGGTCATGATGGTTGGGTTATGCAATTCAGGCTCCGCACCCTCCCTTTTCTGCTCGTATCTGGCAACGTGTTCTCCCCTCCAGGATGTGGTCCTCACGATTGTGTCTGCTGCTAAGTTACACTTGACATCCACCAAACTGATTCGAGCTGACCCATTCCCTTGTTCACTGGACTCCGTCTTGTCCCTCGCTGATGTCGTGAACGGCAGCGCGGACAGAAAAATCAGACGTTCCCAAGTGGAACACGGACAAGAAGTCGGGACGCCGATGAACGCGGGAAGTCACATCTTCAACTTGACCGCGTCGCCAGACGGCAAATGGATCGTCGACGGAACCTACAACGGTCTCGTGATGGTCTGGAACGAAGAAAGTCTCGACAAGATGACCGAATTCACAGGACACAGTTGTTCAGTCTTCGCAGTCGATGTCTTTCCGGATGGAACCAGAATCGTGACCGGCTCGAGCGACAAGATCGTCCGTTTCTGGTCTCTCTCTACAGGACAGCGACTACTGAGCCCTCTCAAACACACTTAAATTGTTCTCGCCGCCAAGTTCCCCCCGGACGGAAGGCTGATCCGACTGCGACGCGGAACTGCAAGGCGGTGAGGATATACGACAGCCACGACGGTCGGCTCCTCACCGAATTCCCGATCGAAGTCAGGTCGCTGTACAACCAGTCGCTCGTCTGGGCCAAGGACAGCAGGTATCTCTTCGCCTTTTCCGGCGACGGGACCCTCCACCATCTCCACGCGCCCATCGGGAAAATGCAGTCGGCCTGGTCTATTCACCACAACAGCGACCCTACATGTCTCGCCCTCTCCAGCAACAGCACGCTCGTTGCTGTGTCTAGCGATTCCTCTGTCTCTCTATGGGACACGACGACGTGCAAGTAGATTGGGACCATCGAGCATACGGATACCATCACGCCTTTGGCTATCTCGGCGAACGGTGTTCTTGCGGTTGCGGGTGGCAACAAAATCGCCCTTCATAGTATTCCTGAACTCCTTCCCCCTTCCCCGGGCCCTGCCGTTCCGGACAAGACTGATCGTCCTGACAGGTTTGATCGTCTCGACAAGATCGACTATTCCTATCCCGACAAGTCCAACCGTTTTGCAAAGACCGACGATGTAAGTCGTCGTACTTACCCTTTCAAAAAAAATCTCACGATGAGAGCATCTAGATATCCCGCGAGTGGGCGAACCTCAAAGGCTGATTTGGAAAGGGCTGAGTTCGAAGAGACGATCAGACTCCTTCGTGCACAGGTCGAGCGTTCGAGTACGTCCATTTGTGTCGATTCTGCTGGAACTTATCCTTCACTGACCGTCTCTATGGTCGACCAGACGACGAGATCGATCAGCTGAAGAGAACGGTCCAGGAACTCCGCCGTGATTTGGCCGCGTCCGCCACTTCCTACGGTGGCAGTTCGAGGGAATGACAAGAAAGCGATCGAATCGCTCGCCAGAACGGTTCAGCAACTCCGCCAGGACAAGGATGCGCTCGCCCAGGTCCTTCCTGCGCACTATGGATACGATGCCGGAGCAGGTGAGAGCGAACAAGTTCCTCGTGGACTGGCATTCTGGTGAGTTCATGCTGTTCTTGAGAGGGTGTTCCGACAAGGATACATGGTGTTCTTTGATAGATTCACGCATCGATGTGTGTCGAGGCTGGAGGTCGTTGGTGACGACGCGTTTAGGGTCAAACGATACGACGAAGCAACGACGATTTACTCTGCCGTCTTGTCGCTCAGCCCGGACGATTCAGGCCGGCTACTCCACAAGTGGCAAACGAGGCTTTGCGTGCCTCGAACAAGGTGTGTCTTACTTTTTGAGAACGATAGCTAGAGCTGGACGCGCTCCCTTTTTGCAGTTCACAGTTCAAGTTCCCGATGTCTATAGTCTATTGTGCGATTTGCGACGTGCTCGAACGAGAAGGTCGCATCCCGGAGGCGCTTAACCGCTTCAGTCAGATGCAGAGCGAGCTGGGTCCGGACACGAGCATTCACGGCGAGCGGGCACAGTGGGAACACGGTGAGTCACGTCGTCCAAGCTCAACGAGCGAGTGACGGGAACTCTTTGGTGCTTCATAGGTTTCCAACAGCGATGCGCGGACAGGATGGAGAAGCTCGGTGAAGCAGCGATAGAGTCCGGAGACTATGACAAGGCATCTGAGGGTGCTGGAGCTCGATGGCGAGGATCAGACGGACGTCCTGATCAAGTGGAGCAGAGCGCAAGCGATGAACGCTTGAACTCGGGGGTGGTTCGGATTCAAGGTGTGGACCAAGATTACTTTCGTCGTATGGACCTTTCGCCATTATGTCGTCTGTAGAGCCTATCATTTGATGTCACAAACATAGATTTGGATTGTTAATAGATTTCTTGCTGTCAATGGTATTGTCCGAGTTGAGTTGCGTCGCGGCGAGCCACAAGTTGTTGCCATTGACAACGACCTCGCTGTTCGGCGGCAATAGTCCTAATCTTGGCGAGCAACGCACAACTCTTGAATCCTTCAAAGATGATCGTATCAATTTTCCAAGAGCAAAAAGAGAGCCTAGAGTGTTAGAACCCGAGAACGAGAGAGAGACGAGAGACTACAACATGGGGGAAGACGACGAGGATTGTAGAATGATACGAGGGTTTATATATGTACAATAATCTAAGTACCTGCACGTGATTCCGAGCGATGACATAGGTCAGACTATCATAGTTCCAACAACAAAGAGGTGATTGTAGCTGTAGTTATTCTCTCTAAATTCTTGCATCCACTGGGTAGTACAAGACCTGTGGATGTACATCACCAACCTCGTCATTCACACATACATATCTCAGTTTTATGTATATCACCAAGTACTTAATTCCATTGATTGAGCTCTAGTAGTCAGTGGTAATACTTCATTGTAGCAGCACTCCTGTGCCAAGTCCCTGACTCTCAGCTGGCCAGATTATGTTTTGTTCCACATACTCTAATACTCCCAGTAAATCAATTGAGACCTCACATCAGTGCCTTCTGCACCTCCTGCTTGGTCCCATTATATATCTTGGATGTTGGATAGTATGTCTGTGAATATGTGCACATTGACTATATGTTTGCTAGTTTAATAGAAATAAGCTGAATAATTGTCTAACATATCTACTAAACATATATAATTATTAGCAATTACTTATAATTAAGAAGAAATAGCACATATTAACAAGATTAGTTCAGGTGGTTATTTGTTACTAGATAATCTAATATGTAGAATAATCTGTACTATCAGCATTTATGGGGAATTACTGGATATTACTACATAATATAAGGAATTAGCTACAGGAAGGTTTCCCTGATGACTTTAGTAGTAGACTTGTTTCTACACTTTCTACATTGTTTCTATACTCTTTGGTCCACTTTTTGCTACACTTTTGATCCACTTTGGTAGAATTTTCTCCACACTTTCCCTACACTTTTTGTTCACTTTTTTCCACACTTTTGCTATACTTTTCCCTAACTTTGCTATACTTTTGTACATATTTTAACTACACTTTTATATACATTTGCACAATTTTTAACTACAGTTTGATGCACTATGATTTACTACCTGTTACATAAAATATAGAGAATTATCAGAATTATTACTATTAGAAGATATTCAGTGAAATTGTCCATGGGAAGGTTTTTCTAATGATCCCCTACACAACAATACTACCTACTCTGCTGACTGTCCAAGAGGCCTAAATTGCTGATGCTCCCACTCACCTTCCTTAATTTTTGTCACACAGGGACTAGTTCTCCTAGTCACCACAACCACAGTACCTACTCTGCCAACTGCTTAAGATGTCTGATTGATTCAGAAAGCCTCTCAGTAGTTGAATCTTGAATCCAGTGTCTCAAATTTGAATTCATGGTCTTAGTGAGGTAATCCAACTGATCCTTCAACTTATTCAAACCTTTGAGCTCTCCTCCCATTGAGCAGGCTTGATAATCTTGCTGATAACATGCCAAGTTCACCTCTTGTTGACAATGTGTCTTGCTCTGATCAAAATGTATCAAAGCAATGATTACATTGTTTCACAGCTCGTTGTCAACTAACTTGAGGCCAAAGAATCTCAATGCTTTTCATCACCTTGAGGTTGAGGTGTTCAGAGCTTATATGAATCAAATCACTTATAGCCCAGCTAAAAAAAATAATAACAGTTTGATATGAAATCCTTGTAGGATGGATAACCCCTACTAGAAAGGTGGAAAAGAACTTTGACCATGTATTTTTTCTAAACCACTATGTTGATCTAAAAGTTACTATTTTTTTAATCTAAAATAATCTAAAAGTGTCTAAAATTAGAAGAATAGTAAAAGTAGTAAACTTTTAATGACTTTTAAATCAACATAGTGTGTTTAGAAAAAATGTGAGTTTGCTAATGCATTTCAATTGTAAACTAAAGGCATTGCATTGGTACTTAGGCTAATTGTGTTTCAAATGGAATCCAGGTTGCAGCATCATTAACATTGATATTACTAGTGATGGTCAAAATGGTAACAAGTAATGTCATGCTGTACTAGGATGATAAAGAAAAGATAATGGCTAATCTCAGAAAGACAATCTGGGCACTTTATGCACAGACAAACAATGTCTTCCTGGTAGTGTTTTAAAGTCCAGTTGTGAACTGGTAGTGCAACTGGCAACTGGACTGCAGTTGCTGGTTGTATCAGAGTCCCATTCAACTCCACTCTAGTCTGACTGAAGGCAGAGTTGGAAGAATCAGGGGTTGGTGAGGACTTTGGCTTCAGCAACTCAGAGGCAGAGCACTGTGCCCTGTCTGGTCCTGGTCCTTGTATTTCAGAGTTCAGAGGTCAGATATTGGACCAGTCTCAGTCTAGTTGCTTAATTTGGATGAAAAAACTGAACTGGACTGGACTTTAAAACACTATGTTGTTCTAACAAGCAATTGAGCATGTCTAGTAACTATTGCTCTAGCAGATGCCAGATATCATTACAATTGGTCACCATCAGCTAGTATCCTTGTGGTTCTGAGAATACAGTACAAGTAGTAATGGTTTTGTGGATGACATGTTTTTTAAAGTCCAGTTCAGTCAGGTTTTTTTTTGCCCAAGTTGTTGACATATGCCAGGTCCTTTTGTACATTTGTAACTAGTTTATCTTCTTTAGAATCTCATTTCCACCTATTGGTCCTTTCTTATTTTCTCACTTGTTCTCAGAGGGGTCCAGTCAGTTAGACTCATTTCTATTGACATATGCTAGGTTTCATACATTTACAACTAGCTTACCTTCTTTAGAAAACAATCTGGGAATGCCTGAGACTTTGTAATAACAATAAAATGCAAATAAGGAACAACTAGGGAATGAATAGGGAATGAAGTTTGATTGAAGTCTGGTTGGGCTAACATGGTTGGACTGGTCAGACTGACCAAAGATAGGTTGGACTAATGTAAAACAAATCAGACAAAGAAGAGAAGGTAAATGGTAGTCAATGAAAAGGATGGAGAACACCTAATGTAAACATAGAGCTGTATGAAGCTCTACAGCACCAAATTAGAGAGTTACTTCTATGATGAGGATGGAATGATCATGCATATCACTGCTGTTCATATTCAGTTGGTTCAATGGCCTGGGTAATAATGGACAACTCACAAAGACACACAAAGACACTTTATCATCCCAAGAAACCCTGCTTTCAACATATTCATGGCATGCAACACATCAGATACTGAGACCTCAACTTGGTATCAATGACAGGCAAGCAGCTGGCTCCTTGGTCTCTCTTAAGTTTGAATCTCAAGGCCTGAAGTGCATTGGTACACAGTGGAAGGAAGAGGGTTGCAACCAAACCTTCAATAATAGCTGTCTTCATCCTAGAATTACTACTTTGAGATTGTCTGCTATGAAAGGAATACTGCACTTACAAGGGTGGATCCATAGTGTTAGATTGATTGAATATATTGATCATGCTGTGAGCAGTATGAGACTGAGAGACAAGTTGGCAATGGGTGGTCAATGTTGAGAACTGAGGTACTCCACTGGGCTTGGAGGCTTGAGGTTGCAATGAGGCCAATTGGAAACCCCTGACTCCACACTTCCAACTGTCACATTGAGTGACTGTCTAGAACATCTATGTACACCAGAATGTGCAACATGACCGAGCCAATGCCAGCAAAGAATGACATACTGCTTGACTGTGTTAAACAGAGTTTGGATCTACATGTAGGTTTATCGTGATTTGAGTATGGTCCAGCAAGAAAATCTAAGACTGATTCAAATGACTCAGGCAGATACTTGTGAGAGCATAGTGGTCAGACTTGAAATAATCATTATTCAAACTTACTGCTGCAGTTCAGAGAGCATGATTCCCCCCAGTCCAGATAATTCTTTTTAGCCCAGTAAAACTGATCAGTAATCTTATCCACTCACATGGGTGCAAGGAGAGTAGTGCACATAGAGAGACTGGTCAGTGAGAGCCATGTCAGCCCAACATAATCAGGCAGTAATCCTAGATGACCATCACCCCAATGGGTGACATGTCACACTTGGGTTGTACAGTGTACAATACATTTTGTAGTACATACCTCAACCCCACATGAATGAGAGGATCAGAAAATTGAGGAGTTTGTTCCATGTAGCTCAATGGCATTCTGCAAATACACCATCACCTCAGACCATCCCTGCTTGAATGGATCCCAATTAGTGTTTAAAAGTCTGGTCCAGTCCAGTTTTTTGGCTTCCTAATGAGGCAACCGGACCGCAACCAGTTGCAGAATTTTTCCAAATAAGGCAACTGGCAACTGGACCAAAAAAGACCGGTCCGCACCCAGTCCGCACCTGGTTTTCACGCTTCGACGTGGCTGAATGAAATTTAGATATGATTCCTAGCTAAATTCTGAGCTACTAACATCGAAAATCGGTCGCGAAACGGGCGGGATATGAGTATTTTCGGCGCACTTGTCATTTTTTGACATTCAAAAATGGTTTTTGAGTGATATATGCCTCAAATAAATCCCAAAAAATTTGCAAAAATTACCAAATATTACCCAATATGGTAATATACATAGGAGGTGGCTGTACACCTGTTGCAACCGCAGTCTTTTTCCATCTGCAACTGATGCAACCAGCAACTGCAGTCCAGTTGTGATCAGTTGCAGTCCAGTCTGGTTGCCAGTTGTGCTACCAGTTCACAACTGGACTTTAAAACACTAATCCCAATAGAGTTTATCAGGTCCTCCAATCTGTTGACCCATTTCAGAGTTCCAACATAGAATTGTTCTGTCCCAGGAAGCAGAGAAGAGTCTGCTACCGTCAACAATCATGTGACCACAGGACACTGGTGATGTATTTTGTGTGGCCTTTCAACAGACCAATGACAAGCAGGCTGCTCTTGACATCATAAATTCTAATGTCATGGTAGTCTTCAGACACCAAATAAAAATGCTGATGCTGATGGACGCATGCAACTTTTTCAGCATCTAGAGAAAACAAGAGCTCCAACACATCTGTGTCAACATCAATGGAGGTGACTCATGTCCCTTCCTTTATGGCCCTCTGGGCATCGAGAAGGTGCTCATGGAAATGATGAAAGATGGAAAATGTTTGCTAGCTTATAGTAAACCACTACTATAGCACACATGTGCAAGATGTCAACGTGAGGCAGTAGCATAGCATGCTCCTCTATCAATTTGGCCAGCCTAGCCTAGCCATGATCAGATCATGGACAAAGTTGCAAAACCAGAAACAGCATCATGGGGTAGTCTGGAGACCAGACCAATCATGGGGCCATATCCTGACTCCTGAGTATATGTTCAATGTTGAATCTTTGTTACTAATGACCTTCATTGTCTTCATAGATCATACTGAGTGCAAGATTACTTATGTAAATGCGCCTTCACTAGCTTGATCTATGACCCTCGAGTGAGCGCCATATGTGAGTTATTCGTCATCGCTGCGACACATCATACATCCATGCAAGGTTCCCTGTACTATTTTTCATAAGACAATCTTGTGTCCAAGAAACATTGCCGAAACCATTCTTACTCTGACACCAACTCATCACATGCTTGACGGCCACGCACGGCGTGGATCTACGCAAACTTGACATGGACGATTTGTGCGGTTGGCTTTTGACAAGTAGGTCATACATGACACTGGCACAGAATAGATCATATACCTAGTTATACAGCACCTTTTGGGAGATCACTCCCCATAGGTTCCCGTAGGGTCTGGCATCCTAAATCTCGATTGCTTTCCCGTCATGTGTGTAACTAGAAGATGGCCTTCGCTGAGTGAACTTGACCCGGACTCGTCGTTGGAACTTGGGGGCAAGCTCTCGATGCCGCTTTTCGTAGACTGGAAGTAAAATCGGGAGTAAGAACCAATCAATGTAAATGCCGTACTTACTGAGTCCTCGAACAAGCTTCTCGATCATACTCTGATAGCCCTTAGCCGCAAAGAACAATTGCCCACGCAAGGTAACCGTGATTGGGTATTCTTCGTAAGCTTCTTGTCAGTCGCAGGAGTGGGAACCGGCTGCGTCGCCAACCTCTTCAGCATCTTCTTCGGGTAAACCAGCTCCCTTTGTTGTTTGATAATCGCAACAGACTTTGACAGCTGTTAAATGATACCGCTGACTCGGACTGTTCCATTTTAGGAGTTCTGGCGTCTTCACGGTTCCATCACTCAACCGAACCTCCATGAGGATGCGTTTCTGCAACGTAGAGCTGATGAACGAATCAGCGTGCCGCAGGCCCCTGGAGAGCGATGATAAAAATCCGTAGAGGTTCGTTGCTAAATTGATGGGTGCCAATCAACTTCCGACACTGCTCGACGATGAGTGCTGGAGGGGGGAAAAATATCGGATGATCACTTGGTTTTCTTTACTTCGATACCCGCTCGAAAACAGGATGTGATGTAAAACTTCATAGGCGAGCTCGTACTCTCTGCGCTTGGTCAAAATGAATGCGTACTGCAGTGAAAATGAATTCCTCCGTGAGCTTATATACAACCAAACACAGCACCTGCATGAGGAGCCGTAGCCAGTTTCGAACGAGACACCGGGGAAAGAGTCGACCTTTCCAACTTGCTGACTATCGTCCTTCGACTTACGCATGTGTTCGTCCCGTTCTACACACATGTATATCAGTCAAAATACAGTAGAAAAGTACGAGACAATCCGATTAGTTCTAATCCCGAAGCCATTCTTTCCACCGAGGATTCGTTCAGACGATGTTGCCGCCGCCTGGGGAACATAACCCGGGAAATAACTATGCTGCCGAATGATTAGTCAAGTCGAGATAAAAGAGCTCGAATGCCTACCCGACTCGTCAAAAACAAATTGTCTCCATGAACATCTCCCGAGTTCTCAGCTTCCAACACCAACTCCCTTATTACTTTGTCGCCACTCCTTCTGCGTCCAAAATACTCGGTCATAATTCTTCAATCCGCCTGTACCCAGCCAAGACCTCTCTCTCCCGTTGCTCCTCGAGAACATTAAGTTTAGCCAAAGTAAGTCGACCGTGTTCATTGGGGGTCTTTCCTTTCGGTTTGGCGTGAGACATTTCATCAAACAGGGAAACGCCAGGTTGGGAACTGGAGGATACATCGGGAAGTATTGTTCCTCCCACCTGTCCTAAGTGACGTTTCCTAGAGGCTAGCGCCAATGACTTGGTGGCGCATCAATCACGTAGTCATGTACAACTAAGCGAAACCAGGCACCTTGGCAGACTAGTTCAAGTGCCTTTCTAAACTCATTCATGATTCCATAAAGCTCAGCAAGCATCATCTTAGCATCGGTATTTGAAGGGTCTTGCATCAATGACTTGCACATTGAGTCAGCGACCGTTGTAGATAGTGATCAATAAAGAAACCCACCCTGTTTGTAAATTTCAGATGCCTCACGTACATCACCTTGCATTCTGCGACATGTGGCGACTTGCAAGAGGACATATAAGCTATTCATCTATACAGGTGCCTTGAGAAACGTTGGTGGATAACGTGAAAATGACATATACCGCTGTGTCAGCACCAAGGGTCTCATAAATCAGAACTGCATTATCGTACATCCCCAGCTCGAAGTACGCATCTGCGATTTCTCCGGACAAGGCAGTGGAATCTAATATATCTTGCGGTAAAACTATATCGGTATGCATCCATGGCACAGCGAGTACTTCTTCAGTTCGACTCTACGCTCATGGCACATCGATCACTGACCTTGCCTTCATCAGTGTCGCCCGTTTTGATCCGAGCTATTGCAAATCGATGATGGGCGTTAATATCTAGCGAATAGTACTCAGGCCGAACCTCTCCTGTCCGTTGTATAGCCTCCTTTCCCTCTTGACCAGGTAAATTGTATTCTCAGTCGTCTTCACAAATATTCCAAAAATTTTGACTTGAAGCCAGCGACACTCTCGTTGGATTGTATCCACTGCTCGCTCGTATCCATTCGCTGTATCGTAAAGATCCGTGAGGACGAACAATTCAATGAAATCAAACTTCTACTGTTCGTCCTGCCCAGAAATGAAAGGATCCACAGCATGGCCAAGGGGATTCAAGGTTTGATGAAACACTAGGGCAAGTATAGAAAGGAACAGAGGCTGAAATCCCCTAGCTCGATGAGAACCGGTCGGAGCTCAGTAACGACAGTAACGTCATGTGGGAAACGTTCAAGGACTGCCAAAAGAGAGCGACGAACCTTGTTAAAAAAAATAAGGCACGACGAGTCTCAGACAGCAAGGCTCGCCCCGATCCCAGCGAACATCTACATTTTCAAGGTCAGCGCTATACAACTTCATATAACAATACAATGCTCGCTGGTTAAATCCAAAGTCTCTGAAAACGCTTTCAAAACGAGTGATTGATTTTTTGAATAGAAATATTACCTGGATTGTCGCGCTAAGCGTTCCCACTCCTCGGGATCACGTCTAAGATGAGCAGCCATGATACGAGCCGACGTGCTTATCTTCGTAACACTCCGAGGTGTGCGAGAACAGTCCAAGCACGGATAGCGTATGGTTCAATTCGAATGACTTCTTGCATCACCCAAATAGATTCACTGAGGTCGTTGTCGATGTAAGCTTGGTTGCCTTCTCCTATAAGCGCCGAACCTGATGCGAGAGTGTGGGTCCGACTCTATGTTCGCGCTGCGTGATGATTCACAACTTGGAAAGCTGCAGAACAAGAAAACGTCACCTTTTTCCTCTTCCTTTTCCGATACCAGAAGCGTCTCATAAATCATCCTGAAACAGGACGTTCTGGTCTTCAAGATACAAATCCCACTCTCGTTGCAATGCCCCCGGACTTGAGACGTCGTCCGCCGTTCGAACGCTTCCGAGAACTAAGGTTCTGTGCCAGTTTCTTAAAGTGACAGGGTCCCCAATAAATACCAATACACATAGGGAAGTCCGCACCGATATCCATTTATGTCCCCGCGCACAAGGGTTTCGTTATCTGACCCTGATTTTTTGCTTTCTGAAGACCGCCGAAATGTAAAAACGGTGTTAAAAATGAAAGCGTTGGTTCAACTTGAAGTTCCCAAGTTACCACTTTGGGGCCTGCGAGTGACATATCCATATGTGGTTGAGCGTGACATCCTGGAAAGTTTACCTGTAGTAAGGGAAGGGTAGTGAGCCTTTTTTCGTGCGTACCTGCTGCCTGTCTTCTGAATATATCCCCAACAGGCCTGCCAAGAGCCTCATAGTCTTACAAGGTCGAAATAATGAGCGACTCAAGGGTTTGGAGGGTCAAAATGGCTCCAATTCCAGGATTTCAACCACTTGGCGTCGCTCCGAGATTAGGTATATACGTGGACACTGATTCTGGTGGCCCTGATACTTAAGGTGGCGATCACAGATTTGCACAGGGCGTAACTGATCATGAGAGCGCGGTGCTAACCGCCTCACTATTCTGATCGCAACTTCGCATGGGTCAGGTTTGGGATCCAAACCTTATCTAGTTCCTTTGACAGACCGCCACTGGGCTTCCCGTATAGTGTGAATATCCTCGTCGAACATAACGTGAGTGGATCCCTGTGCTTGTCGGAAAACTTATGCGTCCCGTCTTCGAATATATTTATCTGAGTCCCACTGCAGTTTCTTCAAGTTCTCCCCCCACAGAGCACTTTAGACTCGCCTCTGCTCCGAGATACCATGATGAATGGGGTGCCTGAAGTTCGGGCTTGGTCTCTCGCGGTTCAAAGTGGGTCTCCATGTTTCTTATGCAGCTCAGACTCATGCGAATGAACAGTTCCCGCAACAATTCTGCATGGGACGGCCATCCTGGTCACGACATTAAGACTATTATATCGCTGGCATTTGTCCAAGTTTTGGTGGGAAGACACATGGGCTACCATGTCCCTCTTGTGCGATGTTGCTTGTTTTGTCGTTGTTTGGACCCGAAAGGCCCCTTCCGCTTGTGAGTAGCCCTAACAAATAAAATATGCGTGTATGCGTGCGTCTAAATAAACGTTATATTAAGCAAACAAGATACCCCAACTTGATATCAAAGCAAATTGGGTCCTTTCGATAACCCTGACCTTCATTCTCTGGTAAGAGGGAACACTAGGTTGATCATGAACGCTCATCCATTACTTCGCTCGTAGGTTTGCACGCATGAGCATACTGTCTTCGATCGTTCGGATAACGAATCCCTCGCTCAAGTTGCGACGAATTGCATATGGCATCGGTGCC
>JBBPTK010000585.1:2856-13597 GCA_038094135.1 Spongiforma cf. squarepantsii
TGACATCCCGTTTGAACTCGCTTCTCAGCTCTTCTGGTCCAGGCTATGTTCTCAGTCTCTGTCCTGGCGAACAGTACCTCATCACTTCGCCACTTCTCTTCGCCGCCCCGAATCAAGAAATCAGTACTGCTGGTTATCCCACAGATTCTACCAGGGCGACGCTGGTCGTCGATGGTCCTGTATTCTCGAACGGGACAGGTCACACCACGGCCGTGGACGGAACGTGCAGCAATTGTGGAAGTGTCATACTACGCAACGTGCAGGTAAAAAATCTTTTTCTACTCTCAACTCTTTCAAGTTCTAGCTCCCTCATACGTTTCATAGGTCAATGGCACTCGTCTTGGTGCAGCCCCCATAACTGGAGGTGCAAATATAGAAATGGGTGGCCCGAATGCTGGGCAACTCATCGAATACGTCCACTCCTTCGATCCGCGGAGTTGGTCCTGTCTTCACGTAGCTGAAGGGCCCTTCCTCAACTGCACAGGCGTCACCGTCCAAAATAATGATATCGGCCCAGCTGGCTCTCAAGCCTTCCAACAGTGGGCAGATGGTATCAGCTTCTCGTGTCGCAATGGCCAAGTAAGAAACAACATGCTCAACAACCCCACCGATGGCGCCATTGTGATTTTTGGATCTCCTGGCACCCGCGTGGAGAACAACACGATTTGGGTGGAAACAGTACGTCTTCGACATCTCATTTAATTAATCCCGCTTGACACCATCTTTGTAGCAAACTCTCTTGGGTGGCATCAACTTGGTAGACTATGACCCCTTCAATGGAAACTTTACGGGTGTCGTGGTGACCAATAACAGCATTGCTGGCGCTTTCGCCTCTCAGACTGCAGCAGGATCAGAGAGTAAGGGGATCAACAGCGATGATATTTTCATCAAGTACGTCAGTTTCTGCCACTCCACGGTCCTATCTGAACCAACATAGGATTGGTATTGCTATCGGCCCCCGTACCTGGTTCGGCGACAAATACGGCAACAACGTCAGCACCGGTGCGATAGTGCAAGACAATCAGCTCACTGGGGCGTTCAGTTACGGTATGGCCATGTCTTCGGCCACCGATTTTATTGTCGAGAACAACGTTCTCTTCGGTAACACTTCGTTCATCGGCGCACGAGGTCCAAATTGCACCATCAACGATCCCACTCCTTCGTCCAACGCCTTCATTATCCAGCTTAATACCACATTGCTATCTCAGACACAACTCGATTTCGTGCCCGTCACAGACGCTGATAACTTGATTTGTGTCTTGCCTCCAGACGGTGGTAGTTACTGGCCGTTTGGAGGGAATCCTAGTTCCAACGGTTCACCCATCAGTCCTCCCGAGTCGAACCCAGGCACGAGTTCAGGGCATCACTCCTCGGCAGGCAAGACTGCAGGCATTATTATTGGTTCCATCGCGGCTGTGCTTTTGGTCGCACTCCTAACCTACTTCATGTGGAAACGAGCAGTGAAACGATCGCAATTCGCAAATTCACAATCTCGACCGCCTTTCACTCCTGCCGGCTTTGTCCGACAGAAAGACTTCTAAGTGTTTGTTGATTCTATAGACGGCGTATCTGGGATAGCGGTTGTACGCGGTCCTATCCATTGTTCTATCCTATACCGCCTACTAACAGATGCTGATAAAATATGTAATAGATGGGTTTTTGTTGGAACTTTATCGATATCTCTGTAACCTACCACGCTCGTTTCACTTTTCTGTAGCGTCCGGACCATCGGTTGTCATTTAATTTATTTTCTTGCTTCTTACCAAATGGGCGCCAGGTCACCCAATGCCGTGTGTGAGCGTGCTGGGTGCTCGTGAGAGTGCAATTGCACTAACTTACTGCCTCGTGTCTCTCTCCGCCGGGGCTACGCAGTGACATGTAAGTGTCTGCACGCGTCCCCGTCCATGCGATTGACAACGGAAAAAGGGTACAAGATCAAACGTTGCAACCGTGTGGCGAAAAATTTCAGCACGTATGCCGTGCCTGAAGGCCTGACACCCGAAACGGTTCCAAGACGACGAGAGCGAGCAATACAATACAACGCAAAAGCCTACGGACCCAGACCCACTCGCACGAGCTCGCTCGCTCGGAACGACAAAACAAGTCATTTCCGAGGTGAAACTTGACGATTAGGAGATATTCCTCCGCTCAGGTTATCATAAAATTCAGGTACGGTAAACGTCCGCCTGACGATAGGGGATGCAAGCCCACTTCGAGTGAGCGCCAGGGTCCTTCAGGGACGAGTCTGGACCCTAAAATCCCTTGATGGGCGGCGCGGCTGACCAACGCGCTAGATCTCCTATTCGACGCCATGTCGTTTACTTGTGATTCGAATCCATATTTATGTACTGTATGTCGATAAGACATTGCGTGGCCCGTCCCGTCCGTTACGTAGGTATGTCATTTCACCTCGGTCCGGCATCCGAATAGCATCTGAAAGTTCGCATTCAAAGTTCTGAATGGTCTTCGATCCGGCCAATCTATATCTGTCTAGCATCGCCAGTTCTTCGGCGAGGTTCACATACATATAATGCCCTAACCAGATGCGAAGAACGTTCAATGGGAAGATGAAGGTGCCAAGACTTGAAGTCCAGAGTAGGCTCCCAGGCGCAGAGCGACTTCTAGAAGGATCTCGCTGATGATAAGGAGATATTGGGTAAAACCTCGGAGCGAATGGATCACACCGGACACCTTGGAATGCCGGGCGTCCATTAGACCAAAGGCCAGACTCCAGGCAGAAAGCGACTTCTACAAAGATGAGGGCGCGGAGATGCTGCGACAAAAACCTCGGAGCGAAAGAATCACTTCGGTCGAGTGGATACCTATTTCAAACCACGACTCATCATTCGAGGCACATGCGGGGGAGTCTCATCGGCTGATCGCAGAGCGGAAAAGATAACAATTGTTCGACTTCCTTCTACAATGTGCATTTGTTGTATATGTGGAAGTCGGAACAGATGGATGCTTGGAACTTGCATACCACCAGGGATATTATTCGGTAATAGCCAGTGCACACGAATGTTTTTGCATGGTAATGGGTCGTGGAGCTATGCGGTCATTACTTTACTGAGACATAAAACATTGACTTGGCTGCTCACTGCTACTTAGCTGAATGTCGTCGTGGTGTCGGGTGGGTAAATGCTGTATAGCTGCTTTAAATAAAGAACCACCCATTCATTCCTGAAGCACAATATTTTAGGAGGGCAATGAACTTCGTATTTCTTTCCAGATAATTACCGAACAATGTCCCCGGTGTATGCCGCAACAGGGTGTCACGTACGGCAGTGGCGCTCGTCATCATTTCAACACAGTGACGGTGGTCATGTCATGATGGCTCCAATTCACCCTAATATTCCCACCACTGTAGACTAAAGTTGTAGATCTTCACGGGTAGTACTGGCATACCAACGGAGCAAGTGAACAGAGCAGTTTGAACAATTCAAGCCTCGCGAATCATGTGAACTTTTGTTATTAGTATGCAGTGGACAGCAGAGCGGGAGTGGGCGGGTAACGTCATTTTGCTTCGGCAGGTACGTTATGCCAGCCTCTGACGTAGGGCTTCGCTCAGGGCTAGCTTCGAAGAGGGTTTGCATCAAACCTCACAAAAGATGTCCCTGAGAGGTAGAGAACTTCTCTAGATAGAAGATCGGTGTGTACTTATCAGAAAGATAAGCAGCGTGCAAGCAGACGCATGTACTTTCTCAGAGCATAACCGACATCTGTCGAGCAAGACCATAGATCCGTTCTGAGTATACTCCATGCAGACATGGGGATTCTTGGGGTAAAGGGACGTGGAAAGGCTTGTCGTTGATCGTAAGACCGTTTAGTAGGGAAACGATTGACATGATCACCCCTGTATGTCGAGACAATATGTAATGCAGGCAGGCTTTAAGGTAGTCACCTTTGTGGCTCTTTACGTTCATGATGGGTCGTGCATGAATGATCTGCACCTACAGTTTGGACAATGGCAAGTCCAGGCAGCGTATGTGGTGTCTTCCTTGACTAAACAATTGCACCGTTGAATAGATAAGGACTTGCAGGCTTAACAGGCTTTTCTAGCAAGACCTACATACAAAAGTCGATTTTCATTCTTCATAATGCTAACGAAGCAGAAGCCTAACCGAACGCAGACTCGCCAAGTTTCGATGACAAGTTAGCTTGACGCACGTACCAAAAGAATTGACCCTTAGGGGTCCCAAACGGCGATCTATGGAAGGCGATGATAAGCATTGTGAATAAATTTGATGTCGGACATATCCACATGTCCAAGAGCATTCTTGCATCCACTCGAGGACACAGCTAATCATCGCTTGAAGCACAAAAGTCAATATTCATGCTCCTGCAGACCAGAGATCCAAGCCGGATATCAATGATAGTCACTGTTTCTGATAAGTGATCATGATTTCGGGCCTTTGGATGACAGAACAAAATCATGTACTTTACCGTCTGTCACATCATCAGAATCAAAGAGCGCACTGACAAGAGATGATCACTTCACCGAAATGTCCCCGAGTTTGTACTTATCGTGCCAGATAAGTAGGTAGCGATGATTTCTTTAGTTGATCGGTTGGCGCAAGTTACTGTAAAGTGATGGTCAGTAATTCCGGCTCTACGATGCTCTCGCAACGCGTTTCAGGCATCATGTTTCATACACTCTGGAGGGTACTATGGTTGCATCCTTGTCGAAACAAGCAATAAGGTAGGACTTGACACGGGAATTCGGACGGCGCAAAAAGAGTCCCGCGGGCGGTACTCAGTTGATTATAGAGTATGGTGGAAAGGAACCCGGCGAGATAGCTTCGGCGAGATTCCAGATCTTGAACAATGGCAGTTCGGTTTTCGACAAGTCGGCTGCTCTAACCGAACAGTGATATCATGATTGTCTTCTAAACGCTGTGCGGTGACCAGTCTAGTAGCACACGTCATGGTTAGCAGTGAAAGGTGTTTCGCTAGGAAAAAGATAAGTGAAAAAAATTCAGTTCGCGCATTGTGGCAAGATCGAGGTAGTGAGAAGCTGATTGTCAATTGGTCTCCGCTTCTAATAAAGTTGATGTCGGGCCTGAGTTTACCACCGAATTAGTATTCCACCATCCTGCGTTCCAAAATACTCCAACGTCGTTTGACAGCCGTCATGGCTACGTCAATACACCTCCAGGCAATCATGCCCATGTCCCCACCGCCGTCCGGATCATCGCATATCTCGAAACTGGAACCACCATTCCGGCCAAAACTCGCAGGGTACGATTTTTACAGGGAGGTTCTCGGTAGTCCAAAGCATGTCGTTGCGCCTATGGTTGACCAGAGCGAGCTGGTGCGTTCTGCGTTATGTGACTTGACCATACATCAGGACTGACCTAAGATGGATCCCCGTCGATTGTTTGTGGTTGTCGATGGTCGATGGTAAGGTAGCCATGGCGGATATTGGCACGACGCTACGGTGCACAGGTGAGCTAGTCTTTCAATTTTTGATGTTTTTTTTTATGGAGACCTTTCACTACAGCTGGTCTACACCCCGATGATCAACGCAAAGGTAAACCCAGGTCCTCTTAGGCTGATATGACATACTGACTCCATGCTACGTTCTGTGTCAAGATGTTTTGTCTTAACAAAGGAAAGAAGGGCTATCGCGATAAATTCTTCAATCTCTCCCATGGCGAGGAAGGCGGGCCTACCGATCGACCTCTCATAATCCAATTTTGCGCCAACGATCCCGAACAACTCCTCGAGTCCGCACTCATACTGCAAGACCATTGTGATGCAATCGATCTAAACTTGGGATGTCCTCAAGAGATCGCGCGATCGGGATACTATGGAGCTTTTCTAATGGAGGACTGGGACTTGATTTATAAGTTAAGTACGTCCAGTCAGCTCCTTCCAATCCACATCTTATTAACGCTTCCATACGACAAAAGTCAATACCCTACATCGAGAACTCAAAATACCTGTCACGGCTAAATTCCGCGTGTTTTCGACGATTGAAAAGACGGTAGAGTATGCACGCATGCTCGAGCGTGCGGGTGCTCAAATCCTCACTTGCCATGGTCGACTTCGTGAGCAACGTGGCCAAAACACTGGATTGGCGGATTGGGCCAAGATACGTGCCGTCAAGGAGGCCGTTTCTGTGCCTGTTTTTGCTAACGGCAATATCCTCTATCACTCCGATATCGAGCGATGTTTGGCGGAAACGGGCGCAGATGCAGTAATGTCAGCGGAAGGACAACTATATAATCCAACGCTGTTTGCGTGTGCGGCTGCAGGTGTGGGTACGGAGTCGAACGAACGACTGTTTCACGGAGAGAGACGTACATTCGATACGGGGTTGCACCTTCCGCATGCAGACTTGGCGCTGGAGTATCTGGAGATCGTACAGAGTTTAAAGACGCCGACGTCGCTGAGCTCGATCAAGGGTCACTTGTTCAAATTGCTGCGGCCCGCTCTTGCGCGGGAGACAGACCTGCGGGACGAGTTGAGTAAATTTCGAGGTCCACGAACGGTGGAACGGTATGTAGAGGTGGTACGAGAGATGAAGGAACGGATGGATGTGAGCACCTTGTCATGCATGGTGTTTACAAGGCTGATTCACCTTTCGTTCCGTTTGTGACGCAAGCGTGATGCAAGGCAAAAGGAGGGTCAATCCGTGGTAGAGTTGACCACGTTGGAGCCTGTGACTGGACTGAAGATCCTTCCCCACTGGCTTTCCCAACCTTATTTCCGCGTGTCCTCCACACCGACAGTAAACGCGATTAGGATGGTGCAGAAGCGCATACACGCCGGTTCGGACGTTGATCGCGGTGTAGATGAGGAGAACGAGCAGGATGGCGACGACGAGAGGTGGACAGAGTCAGGGCCAGAAGGCGCTAAGCGGATGAAACGGGATGCTGTTTTTGGGTCTGGGGTTCCACTGCCTTCATAGAGCGGGACAAACTGGTGGCAACCAACGCGGTGTCGTAGATATTTACGGACGCTGATCATGGAGTGCGGTGTTTCATCACGACGTGTTGGCTCTTTCAAGTAACATAACATGTTTACATACATAGAATGCTGCGTCGGCTTCATATCGTGCTCTTTCATTGCCGTCCACGGCGTGGCCAAGGACAAGATCGTGAGTCATGAACTTGCTACATCCACGTGTGGAATTCGTGTTGATATCCAATGGGTCGTTTTTCCCGCAGTTGAACGTGGCAAACGAGAACGGACTCCTCTGACAAGACGATTCACCGGTAGGCTGTTGTGTGCTATGACTGATCTTTGTCGCCTTGGCAGGGTTAATCCTGGAGAATTCTGATCCATGCGGGATCGTTGTTACCACATTGCCAAATGGCGGTGTCGCCACAAAAGTAAGTAATACCGTAATTATTGCTGCTCGGCATGGGCCATGATCGAGACCGAATGGTGCGGTTTATACGCTAATAATAACTTCTTTTCTTCTGCTCACGGTTGAACGATGCGTTCAACGATGCGTCTGCCCTTTCTTGTTCTTCCGTTGGCAGCTGCCTTGGTTGGGGCGAGCTGCTACGAGAGCGGCCCACACAAAGTCAAGGAGAGCATCCACGGTCCTCCTCATGGTTGGTTCAAACACGGCCCCGCGCCCTCAGACCACCTCATAGAGCTCAAGATCGCACTCCCCCAGCCTTATTTCCCCTTGCTCGAGAAATACCTCTGGGAAGTGAGCGATCCCGAACACGACCGCTATGGTGACTACTTGTCAAAGGAGGAAGCCGAGGCATTCACGACACCCCATCCCGAGTCGCTCGACGCGGTCAGTGAATGGTTGTCCTCTCATGGTCTCGAGGAAGAACACCTCTATCGCTCTTCGGCGCAAGATTGGGTCACTATCCGAGTTCCGGTGATCCTTGCAGAGGAAATGCTGCAGACGGTGAGTATGATGTTGTTCCGCGTGCTAATGTACTTACAATAAACGGGTCAATGCAGAAATACGACATTTATACCCATGTCGAAAGTGGGGAGAGCATCATTAGGACGACCAGTTACAGTCTGCCGGAGAACTTGCATGAACATGTTGAATTGATCCAGCCGACAACCATGTTCGCTCGCTTCAAACCGTTGAGAAGCACTTTGCATTGGTCAGAAGCTGTTTCATCTGATGCGTCCAGTCCTGCCACCGGAACGCTCACCGGGCCAGCTGGAAATCAGGTCGATGCGAGTTGCAACAGCACGGTATGACAAAAAGAATTGTATACGAGACTGAAATTCTCAACGATTTCCCCCCGCAGATCACTATCAGTTGTCTCAGACAACTCTACAATGCTGTTGGATATGAAACCTCTGCGACGAACGGGAACAAGATTGCGGTGACTGCTTACCTCGAGCAGTATGCCAACAATTTGGACCTCCAACAGTTCTACAAGCAGCAAAACCCTGCTGCTCAAGGCTCTAACTATACCTTCGTGTCAGTAAACGGTTAGTGGATACGCAACCTGCCAGCGGAGGACTTGCTAAGGATGTGTTTACGGGACAGGTGGATTGAACAATCAGAGCTATGAAGCTGCTGGTGAAGAAGCTAATCTGGACGTTCAATTTGCTTACGGACTGACATATCCGACACCCGCCACCTTTTACTCGACCGCGGGTTCCCCTCCTTTCATTCCTGATGTTATTTCCCCTACAAATGATAATGAACCATACGCTGACGTTCGTTTCATTTCACATTCATCGATGGAATTTGCCTGACCGGTGAGTATAGTGGTTGGACCATGTGTTATCTCAGGAATACCTTCCCCAGACCATCTCGACCAGTTACGGTGATGATGAACAGTCAGGTATTCTGCTTCACTTCTTATGTTGGCATATCCTGACGAGAAACAGTTCCGCATCGCTACGCTAAGCGCGTATGCAAGGGATTCGCCACGCTTGGTGCTCGTGGAGTCTCCGTCATATTCTCGTCCGGTGACGGCGGTGTCGGAGGTGGGGTCGTGACTTCCACATCAGGACCTCCTTGTCTTTCCAATGATGGAAGTAATAAGACCATGTTCATCCCGCAATTCCCGGCTTCTTGCCCCTTGTGAGTGGACTATGATACGTACATGTTCCCTTCTCTGATTTGAATTTCGAATACCCAGTGTGACATCCGTCGGAGGTACTACACAGGTGCCCGAAACCGCCACCATCTTCTCTGGCGGAGGATTCAGCAACTATGTGCGTTCATCTATGATCTGCCTTCAATACTAGATGCTCAGCATTCTCCGTAATCAGTTCTCTCGACCTGCTTATCAGGATGCAACAGTCACCAAGTATTTATCGACACTCGCTCCTGGAACCTACAAGGGTCTGTACAACCCGTGAGCATTCCGTGTTTCTTTGCGTGATAGTAGCTAACAGAAGGTGTTCTAGCCATGGTCGCGTAAGCTTTCTGTCCATTCAGACAACGAATATGTCTCATTCACACCTCTTTCCGCAAAGGGTATCCCTGATGTCTCTGCGCAATCTGTGAGGTTCCAAGTGGTCTATCAAGGTAGATCCATGAACGCGGATGGCACGTCCTGCGCCGCTCCCACGTTTGCCGCCTTCATCTCCATGCTTAATAACGAACGTCTGAACGCTGGCTTGTTTCCTTTGGGATTCTTGAACCCGTGGTTGTATAAGGTTGGGCACGCCGGGCTGAACGACGTCACGAGGGGACATAACGCAGGTTGCGGTACGAAAGGCTTTAACACGTCTATTGGTTGGGATCCTGGTGCGTGATTTTATCTTCGGCTGGATTGGTGATGAGGACTATTGATGACTGACCGCTGCATGCAGTGACCGGTCTCGGTACCCCCAATTTGGGGAAGCTGTTGCCTTTGGCATTGGCATGTGCATAACTTGTCTTTGATTCGCTATTTTCATTGGGGTACAGAAAGAACTATTCATGTATTTAGTTGGTGCCACGATTCGGTGATTATTCTTAGCTATGTTGGGAATACCCTTGCAGACTTTGGATATCTATGTGCCTTTTTTATTTAGTTTCTACAGAGTAATCGATGATGGCGGGAAAAAACTTTGGCTTGAAAATTGTGAGGCGTCGGATTCCAAGGGCATACGTACGTGTATCATTAGCAGGGACACGACAGTGCCGAGAGAAGCGTTCAGTAGGGAGAACAGGCGATGATATTGGTCTTATTGAACTTTCAAAGATTGAGTGTGATCCAATAAACGTATATCCTATTTCAAATGGTCTACGAATGCCGTGCAAGAAGAAGAAAGATTACCATTCCAATGACCTGGTTCAAGTTGTGATCGTCCCAACTTGTGAAAAGAATAGCCGAGATGTGACCAGAAGCTCCACATTTTTGGTAGCGACTGGCACGTAAGTGAAAAAGAGTAGTGTGCCGCAAGTACTTGCATACTTAATCACCGCTGTACAGCACCCAAGTCGAAGTCGGTAACTTGGGAGCCGGATGTGCCAGTAGCTCCATCGTTGGTGTCTTTATGGAGCTCTTTGAACGCAATAAATGGTGGATAGCACCAGCAATTTCCTGGGACTGCGATGTCTGACTTACCCGAGACTCTCTATTATCTCTACCTGTGTACAGACGGGAACCTTGGGGAACACCTCGGCATTGACAGTAATTCACCCTACGACGGCCAAGACGTTGTATTGGGTGCTGACCTCGTCCCGGTATGTTTCCGGTTCTGAGAAAAGAGTCAGATACTCACGAGGCCCCGTAGTGGAAGGTCATAAAGCTCGATACATCTCGGGAAGTTCAGTTCAAGATTGGTCGTTACAACTGTATCGGAGAAT
>JBBPTK010000586.1:0-13589 GCA_038094135.1 Spongiforma cf. squarepantsii
ACGCTCTAGTTCAAAAGTACGTCCGGACCTTCAAGGACAAGGACGACGCCGTTCGCGTGCACGTGCGTACGCTGGTCGCTCTGCTCGAAAACTTTCATTTCTCGATGGAGGAAGCGGTCGAGGAGACGGACATTACGGATGTTGTCGACGATGAAGAAGGCGGAGAGAATACGACCGAGATCCAACCACCTTTGCTACCTTCCGTGGACGTCAAAAAAGTGTCCGATGCGGTGAACGTACGTCTCCTCCCCGCGTTGCTCGGCTATATGGAAAACCGGGACGAGAACGAGGACAGTCTTCGCATCCCCATCGCCCTCGGGATTGCTAATGTCGCGCTGCACCTCCCGGCTAGCACCAAAGAAGCGCAAATCGGAAAACTATTGACGGTGTTGAGTCAGGCGCTGCGTAGCCGATCTCAGGATACTCGTGACCTCGTGCGTGAGACCATCTGTCGGATTGTTGTCACTTTGGGTCCTGCGTACCTTCAACTAGCTCTTCGCGAGCTTCGGGCGGCGCTCGTGCGTGGCCCGCAACTTCATGTACTGACCTACGTGACACATGCACTCCTCACCTACGTCACCTCTCCCGACCGTGCTGACAGGGCATTCGACGACCTTGACTTGTGTATCGACGACGTCGCACATGTTGCCTCTGAAGTCATATTTGGCGAGTCGGGCAAGGATACCCAGCAGGAGGACTTCAAGACCAAGATGCGCGAAGTCAAGGGTAGTACGTCCAAGGGTTTGGACTGTTTCGCACTCTCTGCGCGCTATGTATCGCCGAATCGGATCAGTGCGCTTCTGTCACCTCTCCGGTCCGTCATGGGGGTGACGAACTCGGCCAAGCCGATGCAACAAGTGGACGAGATACTTCGGCGGATTGCAAACGGGCTGAATGCGAACGCGCGTCTGAACCCGCCGGAATTGTTGGTGTTGTGCCACACTCTCATCAGCCAGAATTCCAAGTTCTTGCAAGAGACGGAAAAGAGGGCGACGACGAAGGGTAGAGGACGCAAGGACGACCATATAGTTCAGACCAAGCGGAAGATCGTTGCCGACAATGACTATTATGCCCACAACTCATATCGGTACGTCGTCAGTCTGTATGGCATACTCGAATGATGATTTGTCCGACCTTACGAGCACTTCCTTTCAGCTTCGTCGTATTTGGGCTGGATTTGTTCACGACTGCGTATCGGAGATCACGGTTCGACTTGCATGACGCACACTTATCGGCAAGACTGGAGCCATTCGTCAGCTTGATCGGAAACACACTATACGCAGAATCGGAGGCGGTCATTATTGCAGCTCTCAAAGCCGCACCTTGCATACTCCAATGTCGCTTGAAAGCCGTTCCTTCGTCAGCGCCGCTCATGTCTCGTCAGATTCTCACCATCATCCGTTCCGTCGGAAGTGCCGAATCCGAGGTCGCACAAACCGCATTCAAGTCCCTTGCGACGATCCTGCGAGAATGTCCAACGTCGAACGTGAAAGAAGAAGACCTCTTATTCCTTCTGGAGCTCCTCGCGCCTGACCTCGAAGAGCCAAGTCGACAAGCAAGCGTATTCGCGCTGCTCCGCGCCATCGTATCGCGCAAACTCGTCGTTCCCGAGTTGTACGACCTAATGACAACCGTCTCTTCGATCCTTGTCACCTCACAGTCGGCACACACGCGCGAATCAGCGCGCTCCCTCCTGCTGCAGTTCTTACTTGATTATCCTCAAGGCGCGGGTCGGCTTCGGACGACACTGGCGTTTTTCGCGCGGAATCTGTCGTATGAGCATGCATCGGGTCGATCGAGCGTGCTCGAGTTGCTCCAAGCGGTCGTCGCCAAATTTGACGTGGGATTGATGGCCAAGTATGCTGAGATGCTGTTTGTGGCACTCGTATTATCTGTTGCGAACGACTCGGAGAAATCCTGTCGTGCGGCCGCGGCGGGAGTCATTCAGACACTCGTACGACGGCTGCAAGAGCAAGAGCAGCTGTTGGAGCAAACGGTGATGGGACATCTACATACGTGGGCGGTACAAAAGCACGGGGACGAGGATCAGGATGAAGACGAAGAAAAGCCAAAGATGGCGTTATGCAGCGTCGCGGTGCAGGTGTATGGGCTTGTTGTGGATGCATTACAGCGCGCGGCCGCACCTCATCTTGATACGATTTTGGAGGACTTGGGCATTGTCGCGGAGAACGGCTGTCAAGCACTGCTGCTTTCTGGAGAAGATGTGGATGAACAGGACGACGAGACAGATGGAGAGTGGCACACGATGTACCAGACGCTACAAGCACTAGCCAAGGTGCTGCGTGTATTTCCGGAGGTGACAATGGAACCTGGCAAGGTCCGATGGACGGCGGTCATGCAACTTCTTGCATTCCCGCATGCATGGGTGCGAGGCGCGGCATGTCGTTTGTTAGGGGTTCTCTTTTCCGCTGGATCCACCACGACAGAGGAAGGAATGCCAAGATCAATGACAGCGTCGGTTTTTACGGAAACGAACATGAAAGATGTAGCGGACAAATTAGCAGCTCTACTGAGGAGCCCGAACGTAGAAGCTACCGTGGCGTTACAGGCGGTCAAGAATTTATTCTTCGTGGGCAAGTGGTTCGTCGCACGTATCTCTCGTGGGGATGATGGCGGCCCCGGTGAGGAAATGGAGAACGAGGACGAAGAAGAAGATGACGGTGCAGATGAAGAGAAATCGAAGAGACAGAAAAAGGAAGAGCCATCGGACGCATTGGCCTGGCTCTTTTCCAAGCTTTCGTATCAAGCCCGATCGGCACAGATTGCACGACGAAACAGATCAACCGGTCCGGTACGTTTCTTCTCCTTTTCAAACTTTCATGTTGGGTGCTAACATTTATTTTACGACTCATGAACGAAATGTAGACGAACTGGGCCCTCTCGCCACTGTCAGTGTTGCGTTTCTTTGCGGCCATGACGTCGTACATGAATGCGATACAACTCGAGAGATTCTTGCCGCATATGCTCACGCCCGTATACCGGATCACAGAGGAAGACACTATCCGGGATTCGGGAATGAGTACGTTGCTCACAGTGTTTGATTTCCCGCCGTACTGATGACATCGCTTTCGGGGACCATGTTTTCATTACCTAGATGAACTCAAGATGACCGCGATCGAGTTGCAAGATCTTATTCAAGCCAAAGTGGGCACGACGCCGTTTGCGAAAGTGTACAATCAAATTCGACAGGGTGCAGTGAGCATGCAACAAGCTCGGCGGGTCTCACGAGTGACTCAGGTATGTTTTTTTTTCCCGACGATTCGTCTTCAGTTTGAGATATTTTCACGATACAGGCCACGACGGACCCAGAGGCAGCTGCGAAACGCAGGTTAGCAAGGAACGTGGCGAAAAAGGAGAGCCGCAAACGAAAGAACAAGGTGTTTGCGTATGTACTCTTATCTGATTTCATGGTTAGATTGTTCGGTGGATCTAACCTACCTCTTTCATCGTTGTAGCGAAAGCCGTGGGCGTCTCAAAAGGCGTCGAGAGGACTGAAGAACATTGAGCGCGTCGAAACGATTGGCACGATAGTGTATACGGTCATCATGATATGTACGTCATGACAAACTTGCTGGAGCTTCATTTTTCTGGTGACATCATAATTAGCATGCTGATTGATCAGTAATTTATAACTCTACTCTTCCAATTCAATGTGGTATTGTATTTCTTACTTTCTTCCCTGTTTTCATGACACTTTTTTGTCTTGCCATTGACATGACAGATGGCATGAGAAGCAAAGAGGCCCTCATTCCTTTCCTTGAATTCTCTTGCACCTTAGGTAGTCACTTTCTGTCATAGTCTGGTAACCCTCAATACATTCATTTAAAGCATCCTCTCCTTTTTATACTGTCTCATTTCTCATGGATGGAGGATTGTCAAGATTGTCATAACTTTTCAGTGTCAACAACTTGTCTTGGAATTGCACTGGTATGATGTATATTCTACTTAGTGTTGCCATAAAGTGAGCTAAAGTGAAGGGAAGTGTTATTTTGGTGCACTTTGATACACTTTTTTGGAATGAAAGTGTATAAGAAGTGACTTTTTATTGTTGCAACTGGTCTAAATCAGTCTGGTTGCCTTGTAGACTGCATTTGGACTGGTCTGGACCAGTCCAGTTGCTGGTTGCAAGGTTTTGGAGTGTATTTTGGACTGGTCTTGGTCTGGTTGCCTAATTTGGGCAAAAAAACTGGACCAGACCAGACTTTAAAACACTATGAGAGACAAAGAAAACAGAGAAATGATGTAGGTGGCTGGTAAATGTGACTAGGTGAAAAGTAATGTGACTAGGTGAAAAGCTAAGGTAAATGGGAGTGATGGGACAATGATAAAGCATAAAGAAATGCAAAGTGAAATGAAAAGAGGAAGGAGAAGACATGTGTGATGGTGGAAAAGGTGATTGAGACTGTTTGATGAGTGATATTGGGACATAGATGCAGCATGCATACCTTACACAACTGGACTTTTAAACACTAGGGGCAAACAAGGAGCAAGGTAACCACAGCAGGACAGTAGGAGCTAAAGGGGTTTAGTATGAGGGGGTTCCAGTGAGGCCTGTGCAGAGCCCAAGTGAGCCAAATTGGAACAGTGGGTCAAGTGGCTCCCATCATAGAGACCCATTGTCACCTGCAAAGGAAATGGGTCTCACAGACCACTATTGCCTCCAAAAAGTGGTGACTGAGGTGGGGCAGGATGGACATCAGCAGTGGTGAGTGGCAAGCAGCTGGGAAGAGCAGCAAGGTGGTGATGAGATGGGGGAGCAGCAGTGGGCAGATCACCATGGAAAGGGCACAGTAGTAGAGGTGGTGATGTTCATCATGGGAAAGGCTGGCAAGCAAACAGGAGGGAATGGGTCCATGGGAAGGGCTGGTAGTCAAGGCATGAAGGAGATCAAAGAGGAGGAATGGAGGCACTGAGGAGGTGCCAGGGAGGTTCTAGAGTAATTTCCCCTTAGAGACTGTGTGAAGTTGGGTCTCTCGGATGTATTACTGCCTACAATGAAAATTGGGTCGGAATTTGAAAAAAAGTGCTGCCTGAGGTGACCCATATACGTGACGGTGACGGTGACGGTGACCGTGTGTTGCAGAAGAGCCCGACCATGCCTTGCTGTGGCCACGTACCCAAAGGTTAGCAGCTGAACTTCGACTACTACTTTTCACAAATCATCACTTTGATATATTCGAGCCTGAACTGGGGAGGTTATATGGGGCAAACAATATCAGACTTTAAAGGTATTTATTTCATTCCATCAGCACGTCGAAAGCATGCATGATTTACTGAATGCTGATACTTCTGTAGCTAGACGGCACCTTTCGCAGGCAAAACGCCTTGTCAGCAAATTTATACAACGAGGAGAAATCCATTGCCTCCAAAATGCTATCGAGCTAGATCGTAAAGCGCTAGAATCATGTCTGGCTGGGCATCACATGCGATGGGTTTCACTGAATCAACTGGGCCTTCATCTTTGGTACCGTTATGGGCGACTTAAGCAGACCGTGGACATCGAAGAGGCGATATTACTCGGGCGAGAAGCCCTCGACCTTCTCCCACAAGGTCACCCAGACCGTGCATCGTCGTTGAACAATCTTGCAGCTCGTCTCTCCACTCGTTATAGACAGCTTGGAGGAATGACAGATCTGAATGAAACGATTCTTCTCATGCGAGAAGCCCTCGACCTTCATCCACAAGGTCACTCAGACCGTACATGGTCCTTGAACAATCTCGCAGCTCGTCTCTCTACTCGTCACAAACGACTCGGAAGGATGACAGATCTAGACGAGGCGATTCTTCTCACGCGAGAAGTCCTCGATCTTCACCCGCAAGGTCACCCAGACCGCGCATCGTACTTGAACAATCTCGCAGCTCGTCTCTCCGCTCGTTACAAACGGCTCGGAGGGATGACAGATCTGAATGAGGCGATTCGTCTCGCGCGAGAAGCTCTCGGTCTTCACCCACAAGGTCACCCAGACTGTGCATCGTACTTGAGCAATCTTGCAGCTCGTCTCTCCACTCGTTACAAACGGCTCGGAAGGATGACAGATCTTAATGAAGCGATTCGTCTCACGCGAGAAGCCCTCGACCTTCGCCCACAAGGTCGCCCAGACCGTGCGTCGTACTTGAACAACCTCGCATTTTATCTCTCCACTCGTTACAAACAGCTCGGAGGGATGACAGATCTGAATGAGGCGATTCTTCTTGCGCGAGAAGCCCTCGACGTTTGCCCACAAGGTCACCCAGACCGTGCATCGTCCCTGAACAATCTTGCAGCTCGTCTCTCCACTCGTTATAAACAGCTCGGAGGGATGACAGATCTGAATGAGGCGATTCTTCTCGTACGAGAAGCCCTGGACGTTCGCCCACGGGGTCACCCAGACCATGCATCTTGCTTGAACAATCTCTCACTTTATCTCTCCACTCGTTATAAGCATCTCGGAGGGATGGCAGATCTGAATGAGGCGATTCTTCTCGCACGACAAGCCCTCGACGTTTGCCCACAAGGTCACCCTGACCGTGCATCGTACTTGAACAATCTCGCAGCTCGTCTCTCCACTCTTTACAAGCGGCTTGGAGGGATGACAGATCTGAGTGAGGCAATTCTTCTTGCGCGAGAAGCCCTCGACCTTCGCCCACAAGGTCACCCTGACCGTGCATCATACTTGAACAATCTTGCAGCTCGTCTCTCCACTCGTTACAACCAGCTCGGAGGGATGACAGATCTGAATGAGGCGATTCTTCTCGCGCAAGAAGCCCTCGGCCTTCGCCAACAAGGTCACCCAGACCGTGCATCGTCATTGAATAATCTCGCAGCTTGTCTCTCCATTCGTTACAAACATCTCGGAGGGATGATAGATCTTAATGAGGCAATTCTTCTTGCACGAGAAGCCCTCGACCTCCGTCCAAAAGGTTACCCTGACCGTGCATCATACTTGAACAATCTCGCAGCTCGTCTCTCCACTCGTTACAAACAGCTCGGAGAGATGACAGACCTGGATGAGGCGATTCATCTTGCGCGAGAAGCCCTCGACCTTCGCCCACCAGGTCACCCTGACCGTGCATCGTCCTTGAACGATCTCGCGGCTCGTCTCTCCACTTGCTACGAACAGCTCGGAGGAATGACAGATCTGAATGAGGCGATTCTACTCGCGCGAGAAGCCCTCGACCTTCGCCCACAAGGTCACCCTGACCGTGCATTGTACTTGAACAATCTTGCACTTTATCTCTCCACTCGTTACGAACAGCTCGGAGGGATGACAGATCTGAGTGAGGCGATTCTTCTTGCGCGAGAAGCCCTCGACGTTCGCCCACCAGGTCACCCAGACCGTGCATCGTCCTTGAACGATCTCGCGGCTCGTCTCTCCACTCGTTACGAACAGCTCGGAGGGATGACAGATCTGAATGAGGCGATTCTTCTCGCGCGAGAGGCCCTCGACCTTCGCCTACAAGGTCTCTCACACCGTGCATCCTGCTTGAATAATCTCGCACTTTATCTCTCCACTCGTTACAAACAGCTCGGAGGGATGACAGATCTGAATGAGGCGATTCTTCTCGCCCGACAAGCCCTCTGCCTTCGCCCACAAGGTCACCCAGACCGTGCATCGTACTTGAGCAATCTCGCAGCTCGTCTCTCCACTCGCTACAAACAGCTCAGAGGGATGACAGATCTGAACGAGGCGATTCTTCTCGCGCGAGAGGCCCTCAACCTTCACCCACAAGGTCACCCAGACCGTACATCGTCCTTGAATGATCTCGCAACCCGTCTCTCCACCCGTTACGAACAGCTCGGAGGGATGACAGATCTTAATGAGGCGATTTTTCTCGTGCGAGAAGCCCTGGACCTTTGCCCACAATGTTCCCGACACCGTGCATCGTACTTGAACAATCTCGCACTTTATCTTTCCGCTCGTTACAAACAGCTCGGAGGGATGACAGATCTGAACGAAGCAATTCTTCTCGCGCGAGAGGCCCTCTGCCTTCGCCCACAAGGTCACCCAGATCGTGCAATGTCCTTGCATCATGCCGCATGCCATCTACGTGCCCGATTCATGCATACCAGTCAATTAGAAGACAGACAAAAATTATTTGATCTTTACTCAGAGCTGCAAAACATAGGCCAGACCATGATATCTCCCTCGGATCTCTCCGCCGCTCGGTCGTGGGTTGATGCTGCTGAGGAATTCAATCACACCACCACCCTCCTTGCTTATGAAACCTTGCTTCGGCTGCTTGTTCAGCATCTAGCCACACTTCCTTCATTGCCCGAACATCTACCCATCCTCAAACAACTCACTTCATCACTCGCAGCAGATGCTTTCTCGGCTTGTCTTCGCAATGGTTGCCCTCAGAAGGCAGTCGAATTATTGGAACAGGGCCGTGGTGTATTCTGGAACCAGATTTCTCGCCTTCGTTCTCCACTCCATGACGTTATCGCGTTTGGCCCCGAAGGGAAGGCACTCGCAGATGAATTTGCACAGTTAACCTCATTTATCCGCGATGCCCTCAACTCCGAGCCCAGCCCAGACCAACACGATCGAGTGTGTCGTCTCAACATCGACATGGACAACGTAGTGGTCAATATCCGCAATTTACCCGGTCTCGAGCGGTTCCTCCTTCCATCACTCTTTTCCGATCTCCAACAATCGGCTGCCTGTGGACCTGTGATAATCGTGAATGCGAGCCGGTATAGTTGCGATGCCCTCATTGTCTTTATTGATCGGGATCCCGTCCACATTCCGTTGCAAATTACCAAAGATGGTGTTTCCGACCTGGCCTCCGAGGTCCTGTCATTAACCACGTGTGCGAAGACGATGGATGTGAGTAGAGATCTTGCTCTCATACTGCGTGAACTCTGGGATCAGGTCGTATTCCCAATTGTCGATGTTCTCCAAACCACTCTCCCGGCTGGTTCTCGTATCTGGTGGTGTCCTACTGCCGAATTTTCTCTCTTACCATTGCACGCTGCCGGTCCTTACCGTGCTGGCCAGCAGAATATTTCCCATCTTTACATTTCCTCTTATACTCCCACCCTTTCCGCCCTCATCCGTGCCAGGCGAGAAAGTCCAGCGTCTTCCACGGTGCAAAGCAAACGCTTCATCAGCATAGGTCAAGCGCAGGCTAGTGGAGAAAGCGAGTTGGTCTCTGTTGGGGATGAGCTAGATATCGTCGGCCATCGTATCAAAGAAGTCTCAACATTTGCGCGCATCGAGGGTCCAGAATCTTCTATCGCTCGTGTGTCTGAAGAACTGACGAAGCACGAGTGGGCCCATTTTGCTTGCCACGGTATTCCCGACCGGCAACACCCATTTAATTCGGCGTTCGCTCTCCACGACGGACATTTCACTATCCAGCATATCATCAAGTGTGAGTTGGAGCATGCGGAGTTCGCCTACCTCTCTGCGTGCCACACTACTGTTGGAGACGAGGAAAGTCCAGATGAGGTTATTCATCTCGCATCTGCAATGCAGTTCTCCGGATTTCGCTCCGTTATTGGGACGATGTGGGCCGTGGATGACACCCATACGCACAAAATCACGTCCGTATTTTATGAGAACATGTTGGATGAGTCTGGTTACCTTGACTATACTCGTGCAGCATTTGCCCTGAACGCAACTATGCGCAAGGTAGATATACCCTTCGATCAACGAATTCTTTATGTCCACCTCGGGGCCTAATGTTGCTCTATCGATTTCCTGTTTTGCTGTCGCTAGTTGTGCATACGTTAATACTATTTGAACACGAAGTTAAATTATGAATCAGCAGTTGTACAGAACCAATTCGGCAACTTGCTCTAGTTATACTAAGCCGGTCGCTGCGTGCACAACTTCATGCTACGAATCCAAAAACCTGTGCCCATCACTCTTGAACAACAACTTGAAGCGAGTCCCACGAGGATGAGATGGTGATCGTTGCACCAGCCACCTCGAGCCTTGCTCGGCTGGCAACTGCTTCACCTTGGGTCATTGAGCCAGATCATAACCCCAAATTGAATCGTAGGCACCTTTCCGTGATTTGATCATGCTCGAAGATAAATGATAGTGTCTGGACGTGCTTGCTCCCTCACGTCCATACGACACCTGATGTCGTCGTGTCGCATCACATCATTTGTCGAAGAAGGCTCACATCAGCGAGAGACTGACGCTGGTGTGGCGTCCTCTTGACATCGGCATTGACAAGTGTAGTCAGCCAGAGGGGAAGGCAGATCAAAAGACGACGCAGCCGACCATTCGACACGAGATGCTAACAATGGGAGCACATGGATAATACTGCCTCAAAGAGTGGACATCGACACGCACCATATAAAGCGAGACAAAGGTTCAACAAGATGGCGGTACAAGATACTGCCTACTGCTGTGCACAACCTTGAAGTCACGTTAGGAACGAAGGGGGAGAAAGTATATATGTATGTATAGAAATTGCGTACCTGGGGTTTGATAATTCGGATAAAAGAGTGGCGACAGTTGGAATTGGATGAACGTTATGACAATAGAGATGTATTTCTACTAATACTAATTCTTTTTGATTCCAAAATACCTTCTTTCGTGATGATCTTGCCCCTTGAGGAAATATGATCCCTGGCCCCTTGCGAGGGCCCCGACCATCCTCAGAGCTTTGTTATCACCTCAATCTTAGAGCGATTGGCTGATCGGCTTTGTTCTATAGATGTCACACGGGATAGGTGACACACGGTGGAGGGAATGGATATTCGTATGTGGGTCATCGTCCCGTTATCATTGCATCGACTCTCAGTGATACCTTTCGTTCAAACCGTCTTTACGTGCACGGACTTGACACGCGTAAGCTGGCCGTAGCTTAAGAAGAAGCAACGAGAAGAAAGAAAAGACGACGAGATCCACGCACCGAGTTTACTCAAACTCACTCCACGAGCACTGTTTTGACCCGTCCAGGCGTGTAATGGGTCGAGGAAATCGCATCTGCTACGCGTTTTCCATACTCATAAATACGATCCCATTATTGGCTAGCAATAAGCATCGTCATCTGTTCAAAAACATGGTCCCCTTCTGTAGGTCATCCACCATCCGCAAAAATGCTTGCTCTGAGTTGGCATTCGCTTGCACGTTCTTCCATACAGATACTGTCGGCCCGTACGGAGAGTCGTTCATGAGACGGATGGCTTCGTCGTCCGAAGTAACTTGTTCGTAATCTGTGCATCATTGTCTTGTGCGTACCTTGGTGCTTCCACTCACCTTTTGAATTTCAATATCCAGATGTTTCTTCCTAGTACCATTCAGAGTGTCCATCTGACCACCATAACATCTATAGCTAGTAACTGGATTACCTGAGCAATCGCACGCGAGTTCGAACCAACAAGAACTCACTGTGATCCACATTGATCAAGACTTGGGATGCAACGTAAGCTGTTCCGCTTCGTCATCCGTCAGTTTTGAGTGACCCAAGATTGTATGGACAATGCTACTCAAGGTTGAGCCTTCGGGAATAGGTCCTCTGGAATGAGGGCTGTAGCACCAGCCTCGACTGGTGGTCTTGTCAGATCAACACGATGGCAGGCAACAGGAGAGAGTTTCACCTGCATCTGCAACTTGTTCGCAGATCCTCTCGGCACTGGCGATGCTGACGACGTTCCTGAGAGATGTTTCCGGCTTGATGGGATCCCCCAGGGTAAGTTTTTTCGGATCAAAGTATGCGCACCCAGGAATCGAGAGATTGAAGGATAGTCTCACCTTGACAAGGTCAACCTATCGCCTCACAAACTCGTAATAATGGATTCGTGCACGTATACACGCTTCGGAGATGGTAAATCTAAAGTGGAGGAAGAGTGAGTGAGAGTGATTGACCTACCTCGATGGCACAACTCTGGCCTGAGTTGAACATGGCACCTTGAACGACCAATGTCAACTCGAAAACATGCGGCAGCTAGACATGCTCGTTACCGTCCACGAGTTCGGCCACAGTGTACCCGAGGTCTGCATCTGTTCGGACGTAAGCGGGATCTTTGCCTCAAGCCGCTAACAAGTTCGGCTTGTCAAGATATAATCACGTGTCAAATATGCACACCTCGAGTCCAACACCCTTGAAGTCAGTACTTTCCACAGCTGCACGCTCTACGATGTTGCCGACGACGACGCTCCCGGTAAAGGGGACAACGGCCACCAGATTGTGGTGAACCACATAGAATGTGAGCCCAGGTGATAGATGGAAACTTGCACGACATCCTGGGACACACCTGCCGTGGAGCGCATTAATAAAACATTCAACCACCAGAGGCGTCCGCGGGGACGATTTGAGCAAGACAGCGTTCCCAACACAATGGCTGGAAGGATATAATTGATGGTCATGGGGTAAGGATAGTTGCGTGTTCGTGAAATGAACAGATTCACTGTAAGAACGGAGAAAGATGGAGACGAAGCTGAGGAACCCACTTCCACGGAGCGATCATGGATATGACTTTGAGGAGTGCGCGCTTAAGTAATGTACTGTCCGAACCCAGGGAGATCAGTGTCGTTGAGAGAGACGTACGAGAGACAGGACTCTGCGATGGACAATACATATTTCGCGCAGGACAGGAATCCTCTAATCTCCAGGCCCGTGCCACTGCGAACCGATGAACATGTATCGAGCAAAATGTCTTGCAAGTGATCCATACCATAAATTCGTGCCCGATCTCGATTCGTTCCTTGAGCATGCGTTTGCGCCAATCTTCTTGCGCGGGAGCATCCTTGCAGAGCTTGTCGGCGAGTTCGGACTCGTTTGCCAGGGTTGCTAGACTGTGACTGACATGCTACGACGGCTCTTGGTTGTGAGGAGTGACTAGCGATGGATAGCGTCTGTACGTTGGCCATGAAGAGCCCGACTTTGTCTTGCTGTCAACGGTCATTGTCGGTAGTGGCCACGCACCCAAGGGAGCATAACTGTCCATTCAAAGAGCACAACTAGCGTTTCTAACTACAAGTGGATACTTTGTACATTTCCTTTTTCGGTCCTGTCGGCGAAGACCTTGCTTTGTATTACAACATTTGTTTGCCAATGTGGATTTTTTGCACAGGTACGGCGGTGATGTTCCTTCTTCCTTCATCTGTCTCCTTCACTACGACTGGGGGTAAGACTTATTTCCCACTCTTTTCCTACACGCTCATTTTACTCACCTGTATAGTCTTACCACGTACAGCCTGTCCGCTCTAAGAAGCTGTACATCCACTTTATACGAATCGTCACTCCAGTATATTCCAGCCTGAACTCGGGAGGTTACATGGAGCAAACAGTATCAGTTTTCGAAGGTATTTGTTTCGTTCTGTCAGCATGCGCGAGGAACTGAATATGTACCAATACTAGCTGAACAGCACCTTTCGCAAGCAAAAAGCCTTGGAGACAAATTTAAACAGCAAGGAGAAATTCGTTACCTGCAAAATGCTATCGAACTAGATCGTAAAGCGCTAGAATCATGTCCATTTGGGCATCCAATGCGATGGGTTTCGTTGTATCAACTATGTCGTCATCTCTCGCACCGTTATGGGCGACTTGGGGAGATCACGGACATCGAAGAGGCGATATTACTTGCGCGAGAGGCCCTCGACCTTCTCCCACAAGGTCACCCAGAC
>JBBPTK010000589.1:0-13563 GCA_038094135.1 Spongiforma cf. squarepantsii
CCGGCGGCCGGACTGTCGACCGGACTGTCTGGGTGTGACCGGAAGGGTTCGGAAGGAACTAGAATGCTAAGGAAGTGTCTCTCGAAACCACTGAAAATCGCTTAAAGTAACCGTAGAGACGCACCGCACTCTACAACGGCACAGCACACTACAGGGCATTACAACCTAGAACAGTCCGGAAACTCTTAACATTACACAATGAAATGGCGTTTATGTAAAATTACTTGAAACTGGTGCTACCGTAGTGTGCTATGATTGTAGCTACATACTATCTCTGAGTCGGAGCGGACAACAAGGGGCTACCAAGAAAAACGGGGGAGCAGACGGGGATACGTGTGTCCCAGAAGAGAGTGGCGGGATCGAGGCTGTAAGAAACAGCATACTAGTGCGACAACTTAGAACTGCAAAACTTGTGAGCGAGGGATGGCGGACGAATAGTAGACGGGACTCACCTCGTAAGTATCACGTATGGGATCGATGAAATAGGCGGCTTGCTTGAAGGGAATGAGGGATATGACCCGGAGGGACGAGAGGGGTGCCATGCCCATGATTCATACCACTATGTTGGGATGCGATCTGGAACGAGTCGAGCCAAAACGAGGAGCGAGGACAGGGGGTATGTTCGATCCAGAGCCTTGGCCGATGACCATCTCGACAAGCCTGGCCATGAGGCAACAAGGGCGAGACGGTGGGGCAGACATAACATGTGCACAGAGGGCAGTGACGAGAGCGGTAAGATGGAGGTGAGATGGGGAAGAGCGGGCTTGTGTGCGACATGCACGGGGTAAGGGCGACATGGAGAGGCGACTGGATGGAGGCGGGACGGTGGAGCGTAGTACGTGTGTGTGCGCAGTGCGCGACATCTACAAGGTTGAGGGCGATGAAGGTGGTCGGATGGAGATGACACGGGGGGCCACGACGTGCACACACGCGCATAGTAGAGGGCGACGAGAGCCGGATAAGACTTAGACGAGCCGGGATGTTTGCACATGGCTGCCACCAGCAAGCTATAAATTGTTGACAGTTGTCTAGTTGCGGATTGAATCACCAATTACATAAGTAAAGATTGAAGGGATACGGTAAACATACAACACAACTGGATTTCCTCGTTGCGAATCTTTTGGAGAGATATTCATGCGCCCGTCCAGAACAGCTACATACACTTATGTACATATAGTAACAACATAAGTATCTTTAAATCGCGAAATTTATACTACGTACATATAGACAAGGAAATATACACAACCTGAATTTGACTAGTCCAAGGTGACATCAAGGGCAGATGGATCAGGTGGCACTGAATGCGTAATATCGTAGATGTGACCATAAATGTCAGAAGAACGAGAAAAAAAAGTTAACATACCTCTGGACCTACGACACGATGGTGAATGCACTACTTCTCTGATCGTGTGTTCCCGAACAATCGAGTAACCATTCTGACGAATGGAGAGTCGGACATGACCGATCAACTCATCCGAGGCGTGCACGTCATTCTCGGCATTTTCGAAGGAAAGTCGATTGAGCTGGAGAGTGACGGTATTCCGATGGATGATCTCGTGAGCTAGATCCTTGCGTATGCGGGAAATTGCTCTGTCACTCCGTGCAACCTCCAGGAGCAAGTAGGCCTCCATACTGCTACGCGGGGGAGGAATAACACACCCGGGATATATCGTGGAGGTTGGTCTGAAACTAGGCGGCTGCAGGGCTGAGAAAGTAAGATATTATCATTTCGATACATGCACTTACCGCAGATCCACCTGATGAGTATGGCGACTCAGAGTCTCCATTACAAAGACTGATACAGGGCTCAAACTGGCCTGAATCTCTGTGAGGTTGTTGGTATGCGCGAGCGATTGTATGCTGGTGAGCTCCATACTTGCTAGAGTGAGGTAAAATCGATCATTCGCTTCGTGCCGACAAGAATCATACGACGAGTCTTTTGGCCCAGTCATACATGGATCTGCAGGTAGAGTCGGTAGGTGGGAAAGTGGTGATTCTAAGTCAAAAACCATGGTTCTGGGAACGCGAATAGTGACGGCAAATGAGGAGAGAAAAGTGACGTGAGAAAGTTGATGTGGCGTTACATGTGAATGAAGTGTGCGAGCCTCGAGGACTTACGTTCTACTCTGACTCTGAGCAAACTATATTGTCATGCCCCGAGCAAAGGCCGACTGCAGACGCGCCAAAACAATCAGTTGCCCCCGCTGTGCCAGGAGGAAGTTCTATACGGAGACGAACGTTCTCCAGCACATGAACCAGCCCAATGGGCCATGCTACGGGAGCCTACCTTTATTCGATGAGTATCATGACAACTCTACCGACAGCGTTGTTGCAGACTTGGCGGCTCCCCGCTCTCACGACACGGTTCAGATGGAACAGGAAGAATTCGACCCAGTCACCCCTGAGGATCCCAATGGAGACGTCGAAATGCATGACGATATCGTACCCAACTCACTCGTCGATCCGCCTGTTCCGCCTGATCCCCAACCTTTCCTCGAGCAGCTCCACCCGGGATGATTCGTGGAGACGTTCAAGGGGTGCGGGGAAACATTCCCTGGCGGCAAGACTTTCATGAATGACTTCTGGGCCGATCAGCACGTGAAGGAAAGATGCAACAACGTTTACTATCCCTGGGCATTGAAGGAAGAATGGGCTTTTGCATCTTGGTTATTACGCTCTCGTCTCAGCATGGCGGCCATCGACAGTCTCCTTTCACTTGACATCATAAGTAAACTTTCACACAATTTTTCGTTTTCTAACCAGCTGTAGATTAGATCTTTTTCGTTGTCCTTTCGCTCTGCGAAAGAGCTTAGAGCCCGGGCCGAAGTACTTCCGCCGGGACCAAAGTGGGTTTGCGAAACCCTCATCAGCAAACTAACCCTCAGGCTTAGCCGAGATTCCAGTACCCTAGCCGAGAAATGGTCTGTTCTGACCTGGGAGAGTCTGGGGGAGTCTGGCTGAGTTTACATAATCTCGGCAAATCTCGGCAATCCACTAACAGCCTGTTGCCAGTGGTTCACTATGTAATCAGGCCCATATGTTGATTTAAACAACGAACTTTGGACTATCGGACAGCATACATAATACATGCTACTATTCCAGCTCTCGTTCCGCATGCCTGTGCTCCATTGATGTTCTAGTATTATGCCTGCCAGCCTTGCCTGCCAAAGCCCCCAACTTGTCCGAGTCTGCCAAGCTGAACCCTGAAGCCCCGGGAACGCGTGCCAGAGCGCGTCGTGCTCATCGTACCCATCACGGTGTCGGTGGTTGAGTCAGCGTCCATTGCATCATGTCGTGCATGTCATGCTTGTCGTGTTGGTGGCAGTGAACGCTGCATCGTGTTAGTGGAGATCGTGGGTCCGAGTCGGCATGCCAGCACTGCAGGCCACATCACATTGAACTTGAAGGGCGGCACGACAAACGGCATGCGTGAGTGTGCAGATGCACCGTACCATTTGTCGTCTCGCAGTGGATACAGGGCGTGAGGGCAAAGACATCCATGCGTCGCCGTCGATCAGCGTGGCATGGTGGAAGCAACTTGAAGGGGGCTAAGGTAAACGACGAGCGACGACGTGACCGTCGCGTTGTCGTCATGGGTGGTGAGGCGAGGTCGAGAGTGGGGACGCGACTCGGCAGAGGGTGATAACGACACACCTACGTATCGTTGTCGTGTGTGGGAGGGCCGGGATGATAACTTGAAGGCGAAGGTGAACGACGAGCAACGACACATGAATCGCGTCGTCGTCGTCGTATGTTGTGGTGCGAGGGTGAGGCAAGCAAGGCGACAAGGGCGATTTGGAAGGCGAAGGCGACAAGGGCCGCGCTATGCAGTGGGATGACTTAGGATTAGGAGCGAATGGCATGGATGACCCAGGCGGGGTGACAGTAAGCGTTATTGATGCAAAGTTGTCGTGTGGCCTCGGAGGAGGGCAACATGAGGCCAGGTGAGGGTGATGTTGACGCAGGCGAGGTCGGATGATGACGAGCTTGAAGTGCTCAATGACGATACAACGGAAGCATGTTGAATTCTTGCTGTGGCAAACAATGTTCCATGGTAGCGGTACAAGGGCGAAGATGAGAGTCACTTACTGAGTAGGTGAGGTGAAGACGGGTGCTTGGACGGTGGCGGCTCCGAGTCCGAACGAGTCTTTGGAGTAAGCGCTGACCAAACACAACCTGAAACCGTGGCGTAGCCTCTTCAAGTCTGTTGATCTCGCCGGCAAGTTTGTTTGATTTGATAGCGAACGACATGGAGACGGAGTCCAAGACATGCGCACAGTTACCACAGACCGGATAGCTTGGAGTCACGCGCGATTTGGACATGTTGAATCCAAATCTCAGAGAACGAACATGCATAGTACGTATGTCATTTATACTCATATCGACTTTCAATCTAAAACGACATCAATTGGTGTGCTAGCTTTGGCAAGCGGCGAATTCAACCCTAGAGTACAAGTCAGCATTGAGCAGAACTCTAATAGACTAAAAGACATCCGACCCACCAGCTGTCTTATGGCCGTGACGACGACACCGTAGTAAATGAGCCTCTTGCATCGCATACTCCGCAGCCACCGAGTGTCCGCTCTGTCGAATGGAGAATCGCACATAGCCGACATGTTCGTCTGCATCATGCAAGTCTTGCTGTGCCTTTTCAAGCATGATGCGGTTGAGCTGCAAGGCGATGGTATTGCAGTGGACCAGCTCGAAAGTAAGGTCTTTTCTCAGTGAAGATATGGCGCGATCACTGCGAGCAGCCTCCAAAAGGAGGTAAGCCTCCAAATTGTTGCTCGGGGAAAGAGAACTGCACTGAAGATTGTTTTTTCAAGTTAGAAAAATCCGTGCGTTCAAGGGAATCAGCACTCACCAAGGTTCCGCTTATCGGCGCCACTCCACCTCGCATATCGTAGTGCACGTCGAGGACCGGCAGGGGACTAGCGGTTGGTGTACGATCAAAACACTCGGGTGAGGCAAAGCCAAACGTCCGTTCATCCTTGTTACTACGCAAGCTCTGCGAAGTGGAGGAAGGGCCTGGAGGTAAAGTTCCCGAATTGAAGATTTCAGAGTTATTGGGTGAGTCGAGTTGTGGCATGATGGGGGTAGTGGTATAGTAGTGGGGAACGTGAGATACTTCACGCTGGACGTTGGCGTTGAGGTTAGTACTAGGCGAGAGGTCTCAGTCTCTCACGTCTGATGTGGCATGTGGCGTAATGCGGCATTACGCTGGCCTCCTCATAATTCAACGTCCTTGATCGCGAGAATCTGCAATGCCTCGACTCCCTCGAGCAAGAGAGACTCATAAAAAACTCAGAACTGTCAGTTGTCCCCACTGCGGCAAGAAATTTTATAGCGTTACCAATGTCCTCCAACACATTAATCAGCCGTTGGGCTCATGCTTCAGGAAGTCGCTTTTCGATTCCTTCATCCCTGACGCCGAGTTGGATGTAGAATTCGAAGAGGCTGTTCCTTCCGCTCAACCTCAAGATGAAGACGTTACGATGGGCGATGTGCCTGCGTGCGGCTACCCCGATGACCCTCCCGCAGCCGAGCAACCAGTGTTTGTGGAGTTGTTCGAAGAGTGCAGCACATTCTTTCCTGGCGGCAAGACATTCATGGATACGTTCAAAGAGGATCAATTTGCAGAGGAAAGACGAGAGAATATATACTTTCCTTGGGCTTCGAAGGAAGAATGGGCCTTTGCGTCTTGGCTTTTGCGCTCGGGTCTTAGTATGGCTGCGATAGATAGCCTTCTGGCACTCGACATCGTAAGTTCGTTCTTAGTCGTACTATATTACATGTTGAAGTTTTGTAGGTCAAAAGCGTTGCTCTATCTTTCCGTTCTGCAAAAGAACTTCAAGCTCGTGCAGAGATACTCCCTCGCAGCCCACAATGGGTATGCCAAACATTGGAATCCCCTCACCCTGTGAAAAAACCCATTCGACTCTTCTATCGCAACCCTATTGAGTGTTTGCAGATGCTCCTCAGCCATCCTTTGTTGGCACCGCACATCTCGTTCGTTCCAAGAAAAGTATGGACAAGCGCTGCAAGGATCTGTCGTATCTATGATGAGTGGCTGAGTGGCGATCGCGCTTGGCACATGCAGGTAAGATTATATTCGAACTTGTAGCGTTTATATTGACATTTATCAGGACGAACTGCCGAGGGGTTCTACTCTTCTTGGGGTGGTCCTTTCGTCCGACAAGACCAATATCTCCGTCATGAGTGGCAATCGCATGGCGCATCCACTTTTGATCAGCCTTGCCAATATTGATGCGCGCGTTCGTAGCAAAACATCGCTTCACGCCTACCTTCTCCTCGCGTTGCTCCCGATCGCCAAATTCGCCCACAAAACCTCACGTGTACGCGGTCTTCTTCAAGATCGCTTGGTGCACCAAGCGCTCAATATCGTCCTAGGTCCTCTTAAAACGGCGGCCGCGGTTGGGGTCATGATGAGCGACCCAGTAGGTAATCTATGTTACTGCTTCACTCCAATAGCCTCGTGGATTGCAGATACCCCAGAGGAGAGTCTTTTGGCAGCAACCAGCTCCAAGGTCTCTTCAATTACTTTGGCTATATCGAAAAGCTTCGGAGACGCTCTCCACCATTCGAACGGCATGTTCACAGTATTCCCCAACTGACTTCAAGAATTTTCTCAGGGTCGCCAGGCGGTTGGGCCTAAATGGCGTTGTCGACCCCTTCTGGAATGGATGGCCTTTATCGGCACCCTGCGACTTCATCACCCCAGAGGTCTTACACCACTTTCATCGATTCGCGTGGGACCACGATATCGCATGGTGTATCCACGTGGTGGGAGCCAGCGAACTAGATTTCCGATTTTCCCTTATACAGACTCCAGTGGGCTATCGAGCGTTTGATGAAGGTATCTCCAAGTTGAAGCAAGTAACCGGCCGAGATCACCATGCGGTTGTAAGGTACGCGCTACGTCTACGTCCCGATATCACTCGTCAATCAGTCTCGACCACCTTCTCTATCACACACGCCCTTTCCGTTCTCTTTTCACTTCGCTTTTCTTTCCTTTATGCTTCGTCATCGTTCCGTCACTCCCCTTTTACCTTAGCTTTTCACCTAGTCACATCACTCTTCACCTAATCACATTCACCAGCCACCTACGTCACTTTTCCTTTCCCTTTCAGTCTCTAAAAGTAGCTAGACTACGAGTGCCAGTACTATATAAAGCCCCATGTACCCTCTAGTTTGACATCGAATAAGATCCCCTTCGAATCGCATCGCATCGTATCGTATTGACTCATCTTCTATCTCATTCTCGCGCTCTCAACGTCTATCGATCACATCGAACGCCAACGTATCTCCAACGAACAACTAAGCTTTCCATCATCATCCTTCCCTTTTCAGGCTAAACCCCGTCCCCTTAGAACTCGCGTTCACGCCTTCACTAGTTCCAATCGTACAGGAACTAGCAAACCTACACGGTTCAGCGGTATATTATAGGCGCTGTGGCCGGCAAAGCATCCTGGAACTTCATCATCGCCGTTCGTGCCTTGCTCGACTTCCGGTACCTCGCCCAGGCACCGATGTTCACTACCGAATCGCTTCAAAGGATCACCGACGCACTGCAAGAATTTCATGAATACAAAGAAGCTATCGTTCGACAGGGTGTATGTGATAACTGGGAGATACCCAAGCTGGAGATCCTTCAGAGTGTTGTCCCAAGCATCCGTCAATCGGGAGCACTGATGCAATGGAGTGCCGACATCACGGAACACGCTCACGTACAGGATATCAAGGTGCCCGCTCGCGCAGGAAATAATCAAAACTACTACGTGCAGATTGCGCGCCATCTCGACCGGCTGGACAGATGCTTTCGTTTTGACCTTGCCACTCACATTGAAGAACATGCGATGGCGGACCTGGACGACGACAACAACAACGACAGCGACAACAACAACAACAACGAGCCAGATGCTGAGATGTGGCCTGTCACCAATTATTCAAGTCCGATACGTCCTATCATTGATTATTTCTCCATCTCTTCCGCTCTCCTCCAGGGGTCTTATCCCTCTGCTGTTAAACCCTTTCGCACATTTGCGACTAGTACCACCGCATTTTATCTTGCGACGAAACCCTCCCTTAGGCTAAGTGTTGCTGATGCTGCTCAGAAATACGGGATTCCTCATCTAGCAATGGCGATTACCACTTTTTTAGGCCAAGAATGTTCTGCCGATTTGAGGCTTCAAATTTGGCAGAAAGTGCGCGTCCAACAACCCACATATCACGATAGGACCATTCTAGATCCCCCCCAGACCCTCCGAGCTATCTCTCCAACTGCCACAAATTCGTTTGGGCAATACGACTCAGCGATCATTAGTTCGCAGCACGAGAGCAACTGGCCAAAACGTGGCCTCGAAGGTCATTCTGTCGCCCAGCTCAGGATTATATTCCGTATCTTATCGTCAAGCCTGTTTCTCGTATATGTTCAGCACTTCCGTATTGTCTCTCAGGCCAATCCCTCAAATACAAGCACGCTGACTGGAATGCATCTGTTGAAGCGGGCAATGCGAGCGGATGGCCAGCGCATTGGTGAGGTGATCCCGCTCGACCGGGTCCATTCTCCCGCCCATTTGGTACCCCACTTTGGTCGCAAAGCTAACGGGTGTTTGACCAAATCGAGCAGCTACGAATTGAGTACGGAATTCTGGCTAAATAAGTATTGGACGAAGGAGTTTTACTACGCGTTATCTCCCCCATCTATTTAAAATCTTTCCCACGCCACGTCGTTACTATCGATGGTTGAAATGTTAGTTGATTCTTAATGCGGTTCGAGTCCATCGTGATAACTGGACAGTATCAGGGTGTGCTGACCAGAGTCTCCTTACCATACCAACATGTCCACTCCCCAAGCATCCTCCAAGCAGTCCCAGTGGCGGGAGCTGGTAAGCCGTTCACATACCTAATAAACGCACAGCCTCAACCCAATACTAGTCGCCACATGAGACTCCATTCAACGACCTCCGTGTGAGTCTTTTGCCCGTTGAAAATGTCGTAAAACTCACAAAACGGTGCAGCTATCGAGCCGCATAGCCCCTGATTTTCGGGCTAGAACCGACGGGCTGCACAGTACAATGGATGACTTACTCAAGTGCGACACCGAAGCCACCCACTGGGAGTTGGACCTACAGGAAAGCACGAAGTTTCTGGAATTCCTGTTTCCGGACGAGCGTATACTCCAAAAGCGCGGTGCTCTTGAGAGGAACGCAGGCCCATATACAATGTCACAAGTGATCGGGTATCTCGAAAAATCTGTCGCGATATACGGTTCCCCTCCAAACTCGCTATCCGACTCGCCACCTGACTCGTCTCTATTCAAATCTCAGTCTCACAGACAACCGAAGCGCTGGCTTGCGAAATCAAAATGTCCCGACCTGTCCCCCGAAGCCACCTCCAAACATGAGCATTCAATATCGCGATTTCTAAACGTGGTGCTTCAGTCTGTCAAGGAGGCCTGTGGGCTGGATTATCTGTAAGTTCCCATCGCTCAAATACTGTATAGGATTACAACTCAACGATACTTCAAGCAAATGGAATGCCAACTCATCGACGATACCCCTAAAGGGCTATGGGCTGGACTGCAAGAGGAAGCCCGATATTGCGTTATTCGAACACAATGGTAACAGCTGGCCCCACCTGGTGTCATTCTGTGAAGTGAAGAATAGAGCCGACCAGTCGGCGGAGAAAGAATCTTATATTGAACTCGCAGGTAAATCAGCTTGCCTGCTGTTCATGCAAGACGGCCGCCACGTCGCTCCATCCATCCGCATCCTCGGGTCCAAAATCTACTTCACCATATTCGACCGTGGCGGGTCGATTTCCACCTGTGGCTTCGACATCCATGAGAGCCCCAGTGTTTTCTTACGAATCATCATCGGTCTCTCCTGTTACCGTGACAAACCGGACATTCTCGGTTTGGATACGAGTATCGCTTGGGAAAAGCAGAAAACTCATCGCACTTTCGGGCCAACACGAAAGGTTTTGAAGGCAACCATGCGCAAAGAGCTTCACCTCGTATCCGTCCGGATTACCCTTACTAAACTACTCTTTATCTCTGACAATCTAGTTGGCCGAGGTACAACAGTCTGGAAAGGCGAGATCGTTCGGGGATTAGAACAGCCCACCCGTGTAGCTGTCAAGGATACCTGGATAGATCCCCTTAGAAAATATACCGAGGGTGCTATCCTCCAAATGCTGAACAAGGCTGGGATCGAAGGCATCCCAACTCTTATCTACGAGGGACAGGTCTCTGTCAAAGACAAGGATTCGGACGGCCACCAAACCACCGTCAATCTCTCTACGCATCTCCATCGAGCCTTCCTGAAGCGGTACGCTAGTGCTAGTGATGAAGGTACATTTCAACTTCAAGCATTGTACCGCCTAGTCACCGAACCCGTTGGTTTCATCGTGACGGATTTTCGGAGTCTCGCTGAGCTCCTCATTGCTTTCCTGGATTTTATTGTCGGTGAGCTCTTTTTTTTTCCCCTCGTATAATATATATAACCATGTCAGTTCAGCGCATAAGGTTGCCTTCGAAAAGGCTCACATTCTACATCGCGATATCAGTCTTGTCAACCTCCTCCTTGCTTTCACAACCACCAAACGAAGCAATTACCATTCACTCATGGATCACCTACCTTCTGTGTCACAACTCACTCTGTGCAACAAGATTTCGAACCTTCAACGACGAGGAGTCCTCGCCGACTGGGGTTACGCAATTCCAACCTCTGGCGCTGAGAAAACAGCGCCTTCTTCCTTGTTGGCGCCGTTCTCTGCGAGTGTACCCCCCCCAGTAGTTATTCAAGTTGGCACCGAGAAGCCAGGACCCTTACCCCTGTCGACCGTATCCTCTTCCTTACCATTGCCATCCTCGTCAAACATGGCCACTCCAGTGGCACTTCCTTCATCTACCGCGCCATCCCCTTCCTTGGTGACTGCGCCCCTTGTCGCTTCCCCCCTCCCAACGGAGATCATAGAAGAGGTCCCAGCAGTCTCGTCCCCTCTAGCGGACGAATCTGAGATATCGACCATCAATAATTGCGTGTTTGCGAAACCTATTGGCTCGACGGTTCCCCTTAGGTTGATTCCGATCACACAGCTATCCCATTGGGATAATGTCATTGTGTTGACAGATCCGCGCGAAGACACACGCAACACCAACGACGCAAATCCATTGCATCGAACTGTGAGTCCATGTTCTTTGTTTGGCGTGGCGTTCAAGACAAACCGGAGATCCAGGGTACATGGTCGTGGATGTCTTTGGAGCTTGTCATGGCCGGTCCTAACCAGCTGGTTGTTCACAACGAGCTCCATGATCTGGAGTCGTTTTTTTACGTCCTCATTGGTATCTCGGTCTTGTACGACGAGCCTGGCAAGCCGAAACCCGACAAAGAGCTGCAAAAATGTTTCGACAAGCTCTTCAACACGACAGAGCCCAGCATCCTCAAGACGGCGACTATCCAATCCAAGGTCACATGGGTGCTGCTCGTTCTCAACCACATTTCTCCTTACTTTCGCCCCTTAATACCACTGCTAAACGATCTTCGGCGAGAAATTATCATGCCGCTGGGGAGTGACGACGACGGTGCCTTTACCTGTGATGGAGTCTTTACTCACGACGCAGTTATCCAGCACATACTTTCGACACTATGCAAACTCCCTGATGAATGCTGGGAACCTTGTTTCCCTCTCGAACCCGACCAGGTCGATGATGAAGACACGATTTCTGAAGATTCGGATGAGGAGGGTGATGAAAACGAGAGTCATTCACCCACCCCCCCGCCGGTGATGCAAAGAGATGTTGGTGTCCGTCGAGCGGCTCGAATGGGCCAGAGTAACCCGGAGTTGCAGCGGAAGCGACCTACCCAGTCTGAAGATACACCTATCTCTAAGCGTCTTCGATCTTCTGGCCCAGCAAACATCAGAGGACAGACTACAAGCGGTCCCGCACTTGCCAAACGAACAAGTTGAATCGTTTACCTCGTAAAATGATCCCTTTCATCCTCCTGTATTCCGTGATTTGACGTGTACTTCGTGATTTACTATTCGCCACCAGTTGTTTTTTTTACCTATTATCTTATGTCTGTTGTCGTTGTAATGACTAACGTGTCGCCTTGAGGCTTGACGGTTTTCCCCGACGCACACACCGCCGTTTATAAAATTCCGTCATGCCCCGTAGCTCACTGTTTCTCTTCTCAGTCTTTGTTGGAGACGATGGCCCCGAAACGACAAGCTGATAAACTTGGCAAGTTTGCGGATTCGCACGCTGTTTCCGGCGACTTTGAGTCAAACGTTCAGCCCACTTCGAAACGGCAGAGGGTTGAACCTGAGGCGTTCTTCGATGACGAGGATTCACCAGGTGTGCATATTTCCTTCCTCTTCCTCCTTTCCCCTTCCAACATACGAACCTAGAGGGAAGTCAACCGAGGCGTTCGACCCGCGCTGGCAAAGGCAGTGGAGGGCAACTCCAGCAACTTCATCATTTAGAACGTGTCCAGCTCACCAAGCATTCGCGGTCATCGGCACGGGATCTTGAACTGGCTACGCAAGGACAAGGAGTAAACCCTATGGCGCCTTCGTACGAGCCACCCGAAGAGGGCGAAGGCGAGGGCGGAGTTCCTCCCTGGGCGGTATCTTCTACGCCGGTAACTCAGGCCAGGCCATCGTTCACCCCCACGCAGCCTGGTGGTCAGTTTGGTTTCAGGTTGCCGAAGCAAGGTTTGGTTTCCACTCACGATCCGGAGGAGGGGATTGTTCGAAATCGTACTACAGTCAGGTGAGCTCTCGTTTAATTTTTTCCTGGTCTGGTCACGATGTTTGCTAGGCCTTCATCTGTGGCGTCATCCAGTGAATCTCAAAAGTCGGCTCAAAATTCCTCCATCTTTTCATCAGTTGCGTCGCGTGTGGCTTCTACGGCGACCACTTCCCATGCCCCATCCGAATGCGAGCCAAGCATCGACGAAGGTGTCAGCTTTGACTCGCCCGCTCAACAATCTGTCCACATCATTCGAGATGCTGAAGCGGTCGCAAGAGCACCCCATCTGCCTCGGCATCCAACCCAAGTCCGTCGACCACAATCCTTTCCCCGACCCCCCTCGTCCTTGTCCGGGGATCCTATCACTGGGTCCATCGTAGAAGAACCTGTGATCGACGAGGCTTCGCCAAGCGAAGATGAGCGCGTTGCGGAGGCAAATCTTCGTATCCCTTCGTCGAACATTCGAAGTTTTCAGGATGCTGGTACTCTCTTACCCGACAACGAATATGGGCATCCCACCTCCACCGTTGCAACCAGGTTTCGATCCGACCAAGGTTCTGGTCAGGTCACTGATCAGGAAAAACCTCCCACTGTTAATTCCTGGAAATATGTGATATTTTCATAAATATTATTGTAATTCTTCTAATTCTCTGAATTCTTCAAATTATCTCGGAATTTTTAGCCTCCCCTGATTATTATCTAGAATATCTACAAATTTCAACAAATTTCCACTAATATATGATATAATTTTCTGTATATACCTAGTGTAATAGTAATCTTTTCTA
>JBBPTK010000590.1:0-13561 GCA_038094135.1 Spongiforma cf. squarepantsii
GCTGGAGTTGTTTGAGTAGGAGCAGGAGATGGCTGGCGGGGAACTGACGGCTGTGGCGGCAGAGATGATCTGTGAATAAGCAGCGGATGGGGAGGAAGCGATGGCTGGCGGTGAACTGACGGATGTAGTGGGATAGACAGCTCAGCAGACTGCGGTGGGATAGACGGCTGGCGTATAACAGGCAGCTGAGGTGGAAGAGACGATTGGCGAAGAATCGACGAATGCTGAAGTGCGCCCTCTCCGTTCTGTTGACCATGAGCGACCAGGGGCAATGAACGAGGATGTGACTTAGAGGGATCAGCGCTAGCAATAGCGCCAACAGGGGCAACCACCATTGCAGCTCTTCGGCTTTGAGCCCCACTTACCACCCCACCATCGCGAGCTGTCGGCTTCAGCTTGGTTCGCAACTTGGTAGGAGTTTCAATGACTGGGCTAGGGTCACGTCGACCACCACCCAGTTGCGTCTGAGAGTACAGAGAAGTCTCGGACATGCTGACTATCAAATGAGAATGACGGGGAAATATGGTACAATAGACGGCAGACAGACCTTAAAAACCAAGATGAAAAGTTCAATATAGGCAAGAAAAGACGCAAAAAACGGTGCTAGATGGCGAAGGCACGTTTGGCGAAGGGACTGTAACATGCAATAAAAACATACCGGTGTGATCTTGAAATCAATATTACGGAGCTATGTTTGGAGGTTCACCAGTGGTCTGCAAGGACAAAATGAGAAAGGAAGAAGCTGGGAAACAAGCAGCTGCTGCACTTACTAGCCCTCTGGGACTTTGTACCATTGCCGCACGATACCATATACCCGGATACAGTACCATCTGACGCAGTTAGAAGAATCATGGAAGATCCATCGACAATACAGTCGATACTTGAGAAGGGGAGTGGAGAAATGGTTGGAAGGAGAACACGAAGAATTGAGGATTCGTACCGAGCTTCTCACAAGGTCCATGTGAGGCTCATCCGAGGATTGGACTACTACCCAAGACTGACATGTCGGACATAGCACTGCTTTACACGACTGTGCGGATCACGGCTACATTTGGCAAGCTCATACTACGCTAAGGCCCATGGCAACACAGCGGGATACCTATGCAATGTCACGACCTCTGGCTTGGGATCCAATCCATTTGTCTGTACAATATCACAGGTGGGCTCATTACGACAGCCTTTCTACAAATCAAAATTTTAGGTCAGTTTATGCGTTATCATTTGGATAAAACCCTTCAGGCACATACGTTGCAACCAAGTGAGCGAATACATCGACGTCCTCCGGCTCAACAGCATGCATACGCCCTCCGCCGGTGGGGGTTACAAGGACGATCATGTACTTTGTCCCTGTCATCCCTGTGAACGGCCAGTTCTCCTCGTGGAACAGATGGACGTCCACTTCTTGATGGTTCCGTACGGCGTGGAAGATGTCGGCATGCATGTCAGAGCCCTCAATAGTGAAGTATGACCCAGCGTCGTGAAAATTCCTGTCGCTAGGCTCGTACAAGACTTCTGCTGTTTTGATAGTCATCTCCTGGTGCGCGGTATGTCGCATGTATGCTTTGCAGAAGGTTCTAGGAGATAGGAAAAAGACACAGTTCGGTCGAGTAGAGGGCATTGGTGGGCGATGATCTCTGCAAGTCCTCGGTTCGATAGTCTTCGTCTTAAATGTCAAGTTAGCCATTCTTAAACTTAATGGACTGAAACTATTGTCCCGTCGCTCCATGCCTTTCTCATTCGATCCGCACGAAGCAGCATGGTCCTCTAGGAAGGCGAGAACTCCGGAACATTTGTTAAGATGTTCGTGTAGTGTCATTACTCAAAAACCGATGGCATTGGTAAGAATACACGGGCACCTACAAGCATAATCAAACACAGTAAGCATCGAGTGATTTTCTTGTCCCCACCGTGCCAGATGTAGTCGCTTAGTGGATGTGTCCAGTTCATTTGCTTCTATGTCGGCGTCAAATTTGTGGGCTCATTCCTCTAGCCTACATTAAGAGACATAACTTCTGTGTATAGATAATATCGAAATGATCGCATGTTGTCCTGATGCATATTGGTCATTTGAAAGCCTCGTAGCCACGCAGCGATAACAGCAAGAACCCATACACCACAATCAAAGCTATTAGTTTGCAGAGGTTCTACCTAGTACGTCGGATACAGTGATTAGTAGTACACAGGGAAACAGGGAAGTATGAAATATACCGAGAGCGGGCGTGCAACCCAGTCGGATGGCAGTGTCGGCAATTGTACGTGTGGGTGATGACGGCGAGCCAGATCGAAAAGTCGAGAAACCAATTTCATGATATCCTGTCGAATTCCCATCAGCTGCCGGAATCTCCATAGTCGCAGAGAATCTTACAACGACATCTGCACTCCATGGGTGTTGAGCCCCAAGGCTGTCGAACAGCAAAAGTTCGCTTCGAGAAATTCGGGCGATACATACCACCCAGTGTCCAGGACGATGGATTGGCAAAATCCATATGTCCTTCGTCCAGAAACTGGTATGACTCGTAAACCGCCATAAGACTTCATCTGTAGCATTGTGCCGAATTCTGGGAAGATCATGTGTGGAAAATACAGCGAACACATGCTGGTTGGCAGGGCGAATGGAAGAGAAGAGAAGCGCGATGCACCCATAGATGCAAACATCATCGAGCCAAGCGGTGGGCGACCTAAGCAGCTCGATCGATTCAAGATCGAAGATCGTTTTGGTAAATCCGTCCTGTGCTGGTATGATTCGCTTTGTAGGAATGCCGACGGCGTCGCAAGATCCTTGTTGCGAGTAGGCAATTGCGGGATCGATGGTAAGATCCTAGTTTAGATTAGATTGGCAGATAATGGGAATATTCACTCTATGTAAAACACACCGATGGCACTCTCCAGATGATGGTCAAGCTAGGGTTTGCCAACGGATGCTGTGTGTCGTCTATATCTTCATCTGCGTCGTGGTTTTCGTCTTCCAGATAGTCTAACAGAGGAACGTTCACTTCGTCATATGGTGGATCCACGTCGGAATCTACTAGAATGTCAATATCTTCTTCAGCATCTTCTTGGATGGCCGAGGCTTCTACGACGAGGGGGGCGACCCAAAAAGGAGATATTGGGCGTGTTCCACGTTCTAGGGAACTTGCGATGGAAGCGGCTTCTTTGGTGTGACTTTCAAATCGCGCCGTGGAAACAAGGGTGTTGGTCCAGCGACTGCGAAGTCCAAGGATGTTGTCGCGACGTTGTTGCAGGAAGTAGGAGAATTGTTCATCTGAAAAGGTAAGATAGCCAGAGAGTCGACCACCCATGTAGCAAACTTACTTTCAGGACAAAGTATTGAAAGTTCGATGGCAGCCAGCTCATTGCCATACCATCGACACAGGTTGTCCGCCTCAATGCCGAGACGATGGCGCTCTTCTAAGCATCGGTCGGCCTTTAACATACCGCGGATCCCACTGCGAACGTCTTGATTCGATATCCAAAGCGGTACAGCTCCCGAGGTCGGGGTAATCCAGACGTCTTCCATAAGTGATTGATCTGAACGCAACTCGGCGAGTTTTGTTGGAAGAGGGTTGGGAATAGGAATACACCATGAAGGATTATGAAGTTTTGCGAGTTGTTCACAATATGAGTTGTATTTGCGAATTGCAGTCATCAGAGCTGGTTGACGTTTCGCGATCGCTTTCCGAGTCTGTTGGTGAAGTTTTGTACCTGAAACAAGTTAGCTGAAATGTTTGATGCAGTGCACCGCATCCGAATACATTACCTAGAGGCTTTTGTCCTCCACCGACTGCTTGATCCAGTTTGTCCCATTCAAAAAATGAGCCGATAGCCCGTTTGCGAATATTGATCTTCAGATCGCGCGCCAATAGAAGCGTCCGAATAAAGTCTAATCCGATGCCATTCAATTCTGGAAATTCCTCCTCCACATTGAGCGAAGCATACAACGCTTCTACTTTGCTCATTAGCCGACTGTATGTCCGCTCTAGGCCATCGAGTACTTCAAGGGAACCGGACATTATCAGGTCCTTGGCGATGCTTGTCCGAGCTGCCTGAAGCGCCTTTTCTATGGTGACTATGTCAGACTGCAGGTTTATTACCGCGTCAAGCTGTTTCTTAAGGCGAGCAGGGGCATCTATATAATGGCTGGCTTGTCAGATTCAAGAGAGAGTCAGACGAAACTCACGAGCACGTATAGACAGCTGAGACCTTTTTTGAAGCGACCACTGCTCCCTTAACTGGTCAATATTGTACATACTGTCTTCAATCACCCGTCTAGCAGAGTATCCCTGTTCCTCAACACCATGCGAGAGCCAGCGCTTGAGCCAGTCCCCAAGGTCGCTGCGCATTTCGTGACCAATAGCAGCGGCATGTCGGTCGAGCAACCATATGCGGCGCTTTCTCTGCCCAAAGTGTCACTCAAATCACCAGAATATGAGTTGTACGTACAGATGAGGATCGTTCGATCCCAATCAGTTTGATGAGCCTCGACCATAAGCGCTCAGTCCCTTCGCCATCAGAAAGGCCGAGGCCTTCGGTCAAGCGGGGATTATAGACGAGTTGACATGCCCACTCGTGACCGTAGGCATGCATGGCTGTCGTCGCGAATCGCAAGCGCTGTACGACATCCACACCAAGAATGTCATACTGCAACATACCATGAGAACAGCGCCATTGATCCAACCAAACATACCTTGCACACAATGCGGGACGTAACACAACCAATATCATAGAATGCGACCACAGTCGCGTCTGAGGGAAGCAAAGCGAAAAGGTGTTGTATGAGTGCCAATGCGTACTTCTGTTGCTCACCGGGACTATCGATATTCGCAAAGAAGAGTGGGATGTCATGACGGCAGATAAGTGCCATGACACCTGTGTCGTCAAAACTGTCCATTGCGGCCTTTTGCTTGGAGCCGTCCGCTGCTTCATACGACGTCTCGCAGGAATCAATTGCTTCATCAGGTACCAGTTTCCGATAAGTCCGTGCGGGCTTCTTGCGCTGTTTCTCGAAATGTTTGCCCATCTCATCTACTACCTTTTTTGGAAGAAAGTATGCGGGATCGTAGAACGAAGGACAGTCGCCGGAGGATCTCCTGTGTCGATGGTGAAAATTACCATCCATGGCAACATGGATGTCGCCACCTTCAGCGAGCGGCCGTCCAAATGCAGTGCCTCCGAAGCAAGCAGGACAGCGCTGCATAAGAATGGAAGCACAGACACCGTGAGACTGATCTTGGAAGTGGGGTGACAGCCCCAAGTCGTCCGACTGAGTTGCAAGGTTGTTGTCGGGTTTGGAAGACAGGGATTTATTAGACTTGAGCGCGAAGACACGATCACGGCATAATTGGATTGAATTTTCTATCTGCTTCTCCACTTCAACTTGCAAGATGTCGTACCACTGCACCGCCGCGGCCAGACTTCGACGAAACGGATCTTGTAAGATGTCCCCCTGCAGGACTCAAGTAGATTTAACACTGCTAAGGAAAGAATCATACCTTCTTGTTCACCGTATGGAATCCACGACGTATGTAGTGCGTACGAAGGGCAGCAGCAAGAGCATTAATAGTATCGCATGAGCGCTCGAACAGCGCCCGATAGAGACCGAGCAAGTCAAGGGATACCGCTATTCGAGCTTGACATGGCGAAGTAGGGAAAAGACCGAAGTCAATGAGAACCTGGGGGAGGGTAGCACATATACAACTAATCACATCAACGGTCTTGAAATCTGTGACTTGTGTTTGAGCACGGAGGCAACGGATAATGAAAAACGCACGGTCAAAGAGAAGGCACACAATGCTGGTTGTTTTCTGGATGCATGTACCCCCTCGACAGAGTGACATGGTAGACGGAATTGTCCCGAGCGGCTTGCCTAAAGTGCGGGCATGATAATTTGCGTACGGACGAACCAATGTTGGAAGGAGAGACATCCAATGTTGATATAGACGTTCCATGGATGAGTCAGGAAGGTGCCGTCGGGCGCGTTTTAAAGGGGGGACACCGAGATCCGAGTCAGGAATTGGGTTAGTAGTAGGCTCGACATCATCGGTCACCAGGTCGGGGATGTCGTTGGACATTGTGATGCCCCCGTCAAGGTCAGACTCAATCCTTGAACTGTCGACGTCCGGAGTGACTGGTGGGAGGGTAGCGAATGCAGCATTCTGCTCTTTTTGCAGAAATCGAAGTCGTTCCATGTATTTTCGGTGGTCAGCAGCCTGACCGGGAACGTTAACAACCTTGACTCTTCTGTTGTGTCGGGACTGTTTTCTGCGTGGAGCCATATTGCGTGAAACTGGTAAAAATCGAAGACGAATAACTCCGGGACTAGATAAATTGAGAAGTACACACCACTGAACAACGTACCATTTATGAATTGGCCAATAGTAGGCCGGCATCACGTCTGCTTTATGATTGTGTTCATGCAACTGCCTCTCCTAGTACGTCACCATTCTTTGCCACACATTCTACTTCCCTCCCTCCTGTCTTGTCATCATGTCCTGCCATCACCCTCGCCTGATTCTGACCCACATCATACATGAGTCCCTCCGATTGGGTCCTGGCCATGATGCACATGGCCTTGCTCACATGCGTGCATATGTTGCGCGTGCGCCAGCATCATGCTGTATTTATCTATCACGCTCGATCTCTTTCTGTGTATGTGGGCAAGATGTGTGAATACTGTGTTCAAGTTGGACGATCAGATAATCATACTGCTAGATAATCATACTGCTAGACATGGTTTGCAGGCACGGGAATATTACCCAATATTGCACATGATATTACTAAATATGGCTGGAAGGTGCGGGAAGATTTTCTGAACTTTTTAGGTGACTTCCAAAACATATAAAAAACTTCACATTGAGGTTTCCACGAACATTTATCTGCCATTCTAAATACTAGATTGTATATTAGGGATGATCCAAAACATGTTTTCATAGTGTGCCTAGCGCATTGTATTCTTTAAACATCATAGTGCAAAAGTGTCCACTCACGCCTGCATGAATCCAATTGCAATGTGGCCATCCATCATACATTTTCACATTCTCGCAGTCTCAATAAAAGAATCAGTCAGGCACACCTAACAGTTTCCATTGACGCGTTAAATACCGTCTACTAATTCTGAAATGATGTCTATGCGCTGTGGAAGTCACAATGTTACAAAAGCTTGTCATTTATTTCAGAGTTGTGGAGATTTACCCACGTTATGTCGGATCGTATATAGAAATACTATGATGCCCACGTGTGCTTATGTAATTTTTCTCATGCGTGAAAATTCGTTCTCGTTCTCATATATGTACGACGTGAATCCAAAACAAAAACAAAAAAACAGCAGATAAATACAACATTACATACAGGAGGAACAAGGCTGCCGGGTAATGGAAGGATCGTGTGCAGTACAGTGAGCAGCGCGCATGCGTTTGTGACGGTGTGTCTGCTGTAACCAAACTAGAAGCCGGGCAAAATGTGAGGCGGCGGCATGCCGAACATGAGAAGTGAACTCTTACATTGAATGAAGTGCCCGGTTTACGCTGCATCTTAAGATGGAGGACGATGGAGGCGGGAACTGTGCTGGTACGAATCCGCTTGGCGACGAAAAGGTGGTGAGGGCGTGCACGCATCAGGCATGTCAGGAGAATTCACAAGGAAGAGGAGATGACGCACTCAATGACGGGGTGAGGCACCGCGAGTGAGTGAGAGTGCACTAGGAGAAGCACGTCGAATGACGACAAGGATGAGATGGAACGAGGGTGCGTGCCTGCACATTAGTGCATCAGGCAAGTTTGCGATGGCGCACACACGCAAGGGTGATAGCGAGGGTAGAGGCGCGTCGGATGAGGGCGATAACAGACCGAGAGTGAAGAGGACACAACAGTCGCTGGACAACTAACCAGGGCAGAGCACGCACAAGGGGATTTGAAAGCGACTTGTGTTATACGCATACATCAGCAAATCACTTTTTAGCTTGACAGGGCTGGACAGCACTCCATAGCTCCACCCAGCTAGGTCTGCCAGTCCATAGCAAAATGGGAAAATTTAGCTCCTTTTCTTGCCTATAGACATTACTTAAAATTTTTACTGTACATTTGTACCATCAAATACATGCTACTGAGACACTGTGCCTGACAATAATAGTTAAGTTGTGTATATGGGATGCAATACAAAGTGTGGGAAAAGTAGTGTTTTGCTGATGTATGAGCGTGCCGCAGACCGTAAGTGTGGCGAGCAACTAGGACGGCATGTGAGACGAGGACAAGGAAGGAAGCAAAGAAAATGATGTTGTTGGTGGGCGAAAGCGGCCTGAGGTACAGACCGTAAGTGTGGCGAGCAACTAGGACGGCATGCGAGACGAGGACTTGAAGGAGGGAAGCGAGGGAAATAGCGATGTTGGTGGGCAGCGTTGACCTTGGCGGGCAGCGTTGACCAATAGTAGCTCGGTATCATAAGAGGGTTGTAACGAGTTCACAAGGACCACCTGAGGAACACAAGATGTCAGTGTGAGGTTCGCGCGAGGATCGTACGAGGTTCTGAGTGCTCCCGGAGATGTTGACAGAAGGTCTATTTTTAGAACCTCGGGAGGTTTGGCCTGAGAGGGGTATTAATTTCGTCTAGGAAAACCCCCTCTCAGGCCACTATTGGTACCGAGAAAGTGCTGCCTGAGGTGGTTTGTCCGGTCACTTACTAGTTGATTGAAACAAGTTGCCAGAAACAATTGTTGGCTTTCTAACTAACATCACAAAAAAAAAGTCACTCAACGACATCCTGGCACACTGTAAAAGAGAATTGTTTCATGCCGTGTGGAATATTTTGTTGGATGATGAATTTATTGATGCCTACCGAAATGGGATCGTTATCAGGTGTTACGATGGCAAGTGGCGGCGAGTGTTCCCTCGCATCTTTACATACTCAGCGGACTATCCAGAGAAGTGAGTGACTAGGTCTTTCAATAGTCGTAGTGAATGCTCAGAGTAATTTTAGGGTGCTGCTAGCAACCATTCGAGACAAAGGTCATTGTCCTTGTCCACGGTGCCTTATCCCCAAAACGGACTTTCACCACCTTGGACTGTTATCTGACATATCGCAGAGGATATCGAAGATACGAATATACTTCCGTGAGAAGGTTATCGCTGCACGCAATGCTATTTACAAGTCTGGTTCACCAATTAAGGGTAAAGCATCAGAAGCGTACCTCAAACTTATGTCACTGGTACCTACATGTGTGAGCACTTTCCTTGAAGTTAACAATTTGTTACGAACAAGAGATTTTTACGCACCCAAACAGAATGCCATAGAAGATCGGCTTGGGTCCCTGGGATGCAATATATATCGTATACTGGTTGTTGACCTCCTCCATGAGTTCGAGCTGGGAGTATTCAAATCTGTTTTCAAGCACCTTATACGGCTTTTGTATGCAATTGATGCAACACTTGTACCAACTCTCAACGAGCGGTTTGTTGATTTCCTTTGTTTTTTTATTTACACGAGACTAAGCTCTTTCAAGATTCCACCAGATCTCATCATTTGGAAAGGGTGCCATCCGACAATTTCCTTCAAATGTGTCTGAGGCTCGTCAACATGCAGCCCGACATTTCGAGGACATCCTCCAGGTAAGTGACTCTCTGTGCTAACCTATGTATATGAGATGAATCTGACAATTTCCAATGCGTCGGAATCAGTGTATGATTCCAGTATTTGAGGGATTATATCCCCCTGAACATGAGAATATCATACGAATACTCATATTCAGGCTTGCCTATTGGCATGCCCTTGCTAAGTTGCGACTACACACTGATGACTCGCTTGCTCTCCTCGATGAAGCCACTCAGTCCCTTGGCCGGCAACTACGTAAGTTCCGGGATGTTACATGCAGTGCCTTTAATACCTTGGAGCTACCCTCTGAGGCAGCAGCACGCTGGCGACAAAAGGAACGCGAACTCCGTGCATCGAGCTCTTCCTCCCACAACATGTCCGGTCCTCGTCTCAGAACGTTCAACCTCAATACATACAAGTTACATGCCTTAGGGGACTATGTTCAGACTATTCGGGTATTCGGAACGACTGATTCATATACTACCCAGATCGTAACGTCGTTCCAAACTCTAGTATCCCATAAATCATATAATAACAGCACTTTTTTTTACCAGGGGGAGGTCGCCCACAAACGTATCAAAAAATTATATCAGTCCACGAACAAGAAGAATCCCGCAGGCCAGATTGCCAAGCAAGAAAGACGACAAAGCTTGGTCCAACGACAGCTCGATGCATACTGCACGGATCTACATGGTGAAGCAGACTCAGAGAACAACACAGTCGCTGATCCAGTTGAGGAGCTTAAAGTCCATCACAAATTGTCGAGTTCACCTGCAAATGCCATCAATCTCGCGCAATACCTCCAAAGTTCACCGCATGACCCAGCTTTCCATGTAAGCACCACTGCCAACCCGCTACTACCAATAAATTATTCAAAGTAGTACTTCGTAGGACTTTATCCCCAAGCTCAAGGATCACCTACTGTCTCGGCTTCTTAATCACGAATATGATGGTGATGAACGGACATTCTCAAGCGATGAACGCAATTCGATTCAATTCGTCAACAATCTCAACCGAGTGTTACGTCCGAAACGTTTTCAAATCAACTATACGACATATGATATGCGGCGTGACCAAGACACGTTACGTCCAGGACATGGCGCAGCTATTATGTTACTCTCCCGAGAGGATGGTCCCAACACTCACCCCTTCTGGTACGCAGAGGTCTTAGGCGCATTTATAATTCGGGTTAACTACTGTGGCGTCGAGAAACCCATGGAGTTCTTATGGGTTCGTTGGTTTGGGGTGATGCCTGGCTATCGCTGGGGACTCAAGAATGCCCGCCTTCCAAAGATCGGATTTATTCCTGCAGATACGGGTGCTGCATTTGGCTTTGTTGACCCATCCTTGGTCCTCCGTGCCTGTCACTTAATCCCTGCGTTTGCGGACGGTCGTACCGATTCATTGCTCCATCACGGCCCCTCTGTCGCTCGCCAGAAAGACATTCTAGATGACTGGGCGGCATACTACGTCAACATGTGGGTTTTCTGATCTCGGACACTGAAAAAGTAGCTGACACTGCTATGTATACTAGTTTTGTTGATCGTGACATGTTTGCACGCTTTGCAGGCATTGGTGTTGGTCATCATGCTCAATACCACGTTCGGCAAAATGGATATTGTAGTAATGATTCCAAGCAACCTGACCAGGTTACAGAGAACTTGGAGAGCAACCTTTCGCATCGAAATTGCACCTCTAATCAGGGTATCGATAGTCTGGACTTGGAGGAATCGCACACTGAGACTGCTGAAAACGGTCTAGAATCAAGTGGAAATGACTCGGATGACGAAGAAAAAACAGAATACAGTGAGCCCGAGGATGACAATACGGACGACGATGAGGAACTTGAGCTTGAGAGCGATAGCGAAGGTGAACTTGAAGGCCTGGATAAAGGAGAAGAAGAATATGACTTCAGTCCTACGTTTAAGTTCTGAAACTCAGGTTTACTAGTAGACACGAACATGCTCATTCTGTATAAATTGTATTTTCTGTTCTTTAGGTTTGTTGATCGACTCGGTCGCATGTACTACTAGTAGTTTACTGCGCGCTCGTACCAGGGCTGTACGAATACCTAACAGCTACAACATCAATTTCGTTCCTCTCACACGGCTAACAGAACAATGGGTCCACGCGACGACGTGATGTGCCGTTCGTCGGCATCTGGATTCACAGTCACGACGCAATGCCTTAGACACTAGTATTTATCAGGCGATTCGTTTTTGCGATCTGAAATCAAATCAAGTTATTTAATAGCTCAATTCAAACGTTGCCGAAAATCAGCATCTTATCCACACTGACAGCGTTAGCTAGCTGCTGGACGATGTTATTAAATTTCACGCGTCCCTGAAATCAGTATAAGAGACACTTTTTGACTACATCAGCGCCCGAAGTGCTGATAATTAGTGGGTTTACTTTTCGCAGTGTCTTTGCTCATGCTATTCCGAACCAGTATATAATGTAACCAGGACTCTAGTCATGTTGAAATGTCGAGAAAATTTTGCTCTATGGGGAGCATAGTAGTGGAAAATGTCTCGGAAATCACGAGACTTTTACAGTCCACAAACAATGACTGCGGCAATTTCCACATTGCAAGGAATTGGAAAATCAAGCTCTAAGGTGATCGTAATCCTATCGGGACCGGGTCATTGGACCTCATATTTTTGTGACATTACAAGTCCTTTATAGTCCAACTACCATTACGCAATGTGATCTCTGAGTATTTGTAAACCCACTGGAACGGACACGAAGATCGTGACGACTGAGCCACTGAGCATATTGTCCCTTTTATACTAACATACCATTATACTCCTTTCTGATCGATTGTGATTAGAAAAATTATTTGAGACAATTTGGCATCGAAATAAGGGAATATCACGATATCTTGGTTTCAGTGATGCTGGAATACTATGTTTCACTCTCTATACTTACCATGTGGAGTAACGCTGGTCTCAGTACATCCATTCTCATCACGTCTTACTCGCCTGCGAACGGAATGATTCACCACATGGTGGCCAAGATCTTCGTCTCGACGAAACTGCGCGACCTCGGTCCAAAGTACTCGGCCACCCGCGCGTTCTGGAGGATGGTAGCAATCTGCATTCGATATCAACCACCCGCGAAGCATCTCTTGTGCAACCTAATCGCGTTCAGTCTGGCAAGCGTCAAGACACCTTGTGTAGGCACCGGTTTTCTCCTCGGTCATGTATTATACCGGGAGCTGCTGGGCCCGTCTTGGCTTTCACGGTCCCATCTATCAGGCAGAAATACTTTGATTACATCCCCGCCGAGCGCGTGCCGACTACATACCCTCGTGAGCTAATGTGGCTATTGGACACATCTTGAACACATCTTGTTTGGCTGATGCTTCTTAGTTCCAAATAGGCCACAGAGACCTATTCAGGGGTACAAAGATGAATAGAGCTCACGATTTGTAAAACTTATCCCTGTTCATCGTCATAGGCCTGTGGGCACAGGTGCGCGTTGTCAGCCGGGTTGCAAACATTCTAATTGCTCCGGCCAGTGGACGTTTATCTATTTACGGCGGCGAGAATAGACTTTCAAGTTGTGTACATATCATTCCGTGCAATTAGCACAGCGTCCCGAGGTTTGTGAATCTAAGGCTTCATGAGGGGTATGAACTATTGACTCAGCATTCTTCATTTGATCAGCCGGGGGTAAGAGTACAATTGGACATAATCGTGCGACTTGACTCGTTTGTATACCCCTCCGACATACAGCCTTCGCCTCACTTCCCATTCGTTCTAATCCGACCCCAACTCGTAGTCCGAGCCGACCTGTACTGACTTTCGCAACCGCGGAGCGCTACCTTCCCACTCGCCTACGTCCTCGTCTCATTCCAGATTCCCAGAAACTCCACGATGCATGATGGATCCTTGGTTGGGGCCAGGATGGCAAATTTTTCGTTTTTGGCAATGGCAGGTTAGTCTGTTTATGATCTTGTCGGCGGTGCCGAAGAGGACGT
>JBBPTK010000591.1:0-13561 GCA_038094135.1 Spongiforma cf. squarepantsii
GCCGGAATGCAATGTTACTTACCTAATTATTTCCCATGCTCCCGGCCGGTAACACCCTCACATCCACATATGTACCTGTATGTACCACTGGCCGGAATGCCCATGTGATTTACCTAATGATTTTCCCACACTATCCCGGCCGGTTGATATCCCACATCCACATATGTACCCATACATAGTACCGGCCGGAATACGATGTTGCTTACCTAATGATTTTTCCTATGTGCCCGGCCGGTACCACTCCCACATCCACATATGTACCTGTATGGAGTACCGGCCGGAATGACCATGTTACTTACCTAATGATTTTCCCACAGTATCCTGGTATGCCATTTTCCCACTGTATCCCAGCCGGTACCAATCCCACATCCAGTAGGCCGATACTACATACAGGGTGCCTATCTGCTATTTCTGGCTATGATTCAGGCATTCCGGCCGTACTGTTATCACGTATGGGCGGCCGGACGTCGGATGGACCCAATAGTACGACCATTTGTACATGTCGGATGTACTAGATGTACGATAACATTTGACTGAAGTATGTGCTGGTCTTATATACTACAGGACATTGTTTGTACTTGTATAGTCTGCAGTAAGTATAAAAGGAATATTTGAAATAGGGTAAAGGGTTGTGAACAACAGCCAATAGCGTAAAGCTCTTATTTCAAATATGAGTAATATGAATCAGTCAGCATGAGTCATATAGAATATTCTAGAATATAGAATGTTCTAGAAAGAATATGAATAGCAATGGAATCGGTCTGGATGTATTCAATAAGAACAGACCGTTCCAGAATATGATTATATCATATTCTCAACACTGCTCAGCCAACAAGAAGATTTCGCTAATCAGATCTCAATGCTTGAGACAGTCATCAACAATGCAGGCCATCTATGCATATTTTTGCCAAAGTTTCATTGCGAACTTAATCCAATTGAAATGGTATGCACTAATTCTACTTAATGTCCCTCTTGCTGACAAGTTTAAGTACTGGGGATGGTGCAAATATCGATATCGTGAAGCTTCGAAGCCAAACTTCGCAACTGCCAAGCAAGTTGTAGTTGATGTATTGGATTCGTGTCCAGTTGAAGTCCTTCATCACTTCATCAACCGATCATTTCGTTTTATGAGCGCATATCATATGGGGCTCAGCGGGAATGAGCAGGCGATGATGGCAATTGAGGCTGTACTAGCATGATAAATGTTTCTGGAATTTTCGCCAAAAAATTTGGCGCAGATAAAATACCGTGGGAAAGGCTTCGGACCTGTGTTTTTAGCTTCCTTTTAGCCAAAGGTGTTCAAATCTGACCTCAGTTCTTGCCTAGAATTTTTATTTCTCGAGTTACGAAATTGGATGACTTTGATTGTCCACAACTGTAGGTGTGGGCATGCCGTTCGCTTGGCCCTTCCCCCTCAACTTAATTTGTCATCACACAGTATTATGTAACAATGGAACTATGATAGGAAAATTTTCGCTTTTCGTAATGACTGTACAGCTCCCAACTTTATGCATTATGAGCAGCCGTATAAGCACTACATCTCCCCCCACAAAGTGATCCGCTCAGTATTGCAGTTTACACATATAAGTTCATTTTTCGATGTTTGGAGCTATCGACACGTACCTGGTAGATGTTAATAACCAGATCTTGATACCCAGACGCGGACATCCTCGGTATCAATCAGTGACGGCCACTTCGAGTGTATATTACGAATTTGCCAGCTTCATGGGCAGATTCGTTATTGACAGGTGGAATGCGGGCAGCGTCTGGATGGAAGCGCCAATGCGGACAGGTAGAATCAATATAATACATTACAAGCTTTCCATTCCCCTGTCAGGACCAGCAACGAGAAATTGAACTTGCAGGTGCCAAGTCAGAAAAACAAGCGCTCAGGGGTAATTTTGTGTGAGAAACTTGATTGATGTATCGATAAGGAGAACGTGTACGCTGGGCAACGCAATTACGAGGGCTAACACGAACTCAGTCAGGGACTGCACGCGTTCTGTTCACCCACATTTACGCCTCTATCATCTCCCACTGTGACCAGCCTTGTCATTATTATTCTCTGCGATTTGACACAGTGACATAGTAGCAGGGAATGACTTCCAGATACTATCCGCAGCGTGCAGGCGGTGAGTTGATCGAAAGAGAGGACTGAAGAAGTGATGTTGATGAGAACCAAAGTGTCAAATGGAATGGAACACAGACCATCGATGTCAGGGAGTCAGCGCAGGGAGAAAACGGTGAACAGAGGTGAGATACACGAGTCAGATGCAATCCCATGCTGATTGGACCTCCCAGTGCAGAGTAACGCGAGTTCTTCAAGCATCGTCAACCAGAGGCCGTTGGCAAAGCCGATTGAAATTGATCTTGGAGAGGCATTGCGGTCAATCGCATTCCTCGATGAGCAGCATGTTATGACCAGTACCGAGGGCGGAACGATTCAACGCTGGCGAGTCGAGGATGGAACAAAGGCGGGGCCAGCCATTTACGTAGGAGAAAAGATTGTCAGCATCGCAGTCTCGAAAGATGGAGAATGGATAGCAAGCGGCGGGGTGGACAGTGGGAAAGTGGTGATATGGAATGCAGCAAGCGGGAAAAAGCTAACCACGTTGAAGGCGCAAAGCGATGGGGTGTATGACATCGATTTGTCTGAAGACAAGACGCTGGTCGCAACGGGAGGGAGCGGCAGCACTGCCAGTACTGTCTGTATCTGGGACGTCTTCACTGGAAAGAGACAACTTAGGTTCAAACTCGACCCCTTTTCTATGTTCGCTGCCATCAAACTCTCTCCGGATGGAGAGTTGATTGCCACAGCCACGTACATTCCACAGTCTGTTCGGATACTCGACTGTGAAGACGGTGAAGTCCTTGCCGACTTCCCGATCCAACTTGCTCAGAAACATCGAACCCTAGCTTGGACATCGGACAGCAAGCAACTCTTTGTGTTCTCTCGTGATGGCAAGATTAATTGTCTCGATGTATTCTCAAGTACGGTGCTCTCGACGTGGGATATCCACAGCAGCAATGATCCCTGCTCTATCGCTCTCTCAAACGACGGAGCATTCATCGCTGCCTCGGCTAATTCAACGGTCTCGTTCTGGGACACCAGAACACAACAGCTGATTGGTCCTGTCGTCAAACAAAACCACCGTGCCTCTTCAATTGCTATCTCTGCAAATTACGACCTTGTAACTGCTGGAGACGATCGAATCACTCTGTGCAATCTTTACGGTTTCCTACCCTTGGCACATGTAAGTACAACCGTTTTGAGGTCGAGTGGAGTGATGTTCTGAGCACGAAATATGTTGACAGGTGCGCGAGCTGGACACTGAGTCTGAAAAACTTGCTTTGGAAGATACTATCAATTCTCTTTGTGCGGCGATCCTTTATTGACAGCGCACCTCTTTCACTGACGTTCACATGGCCCAGATGGAAAAATAACCGAGCTCGAAGGAACAATTCAACACTCAAGGTATGCATTTGATCAGGAAAGGAATAGCCTCAATGAAACCATCAAGTCTCTTCGCGCACGTGAGAAAGCCTTCAGTGCGTTCCTGCTACCTTGATCCGAGTTCCGAATATTCACAATCGGCCACTAGATCATAAAATCACCAGTCTCGACAATACCGTGCAGAAGCTGACCGCATCCCAACGCCTAGTTAGTCAACAAAAGGATGGCTTGATTGAAACTGTCAGCAGGCTTCGTGCTGGAGATGAAGCAGCGAGTACGTTCACCATTGGCTCTACCCGTGCAGCGATTGACCCTCTTCTAGAACAAGCGTTTGAGAAACTCTCCGTCCAACTTGCTCATTCATACCGCCTCATTCGTGCCCACGAACAGAAGCATCAATGCGAGGCCCTATACGCACAAGGTCGCATATTTGATGCGTCAACGGATCTTCTGGAAATGACCGATACCGTAAGCGAGGATGTGAAGTCAGACAAGTTGATTACGGACTGGCTCACAGGTGAGTTTCTGTAGCCACTTTTGGTGAAGTATACAACTCCTGGTCATCAGAGTTCACGCAAAGGTGTGCCATGATGCTCGAAAAGATTGGAGATGACGCATCGCGCGTTGAAAAACACGATGAAGCGGCAGAAGCCTACTCCACTGTATTGTCCCTTATACCCTTTCACTCAAATGCAATACCAATCAAGTGGGCAAGGGCGGCATTAGTTCGTGGTTCCGTGCGTGAATCACTCCGTGCATCTGCCAAGGTGTGCTCGCTGTTCGTTCACAGTCGATAGACTGAAAATCGGTCGGCCTAGTTCAAGGCTCCAGAGTTTCTTATTTATCAAGCGATCTGCGACATACTTGAATCGGACGGCCGTGTCCTGGAAGCAATCGAGTGCTTTCAACAGATGAAAGCCCAGGTGCGAGAGGACACGGCTACCCGGATTGAGCGGGCGGAGTGGGAACTCAGTGAGTGATTGTAGCCGTGACTTCCCTGGGCTAACTGACACGCCACTCACAGATTTCCGGCAGCGCTGTTTTGAGAAGCTCGTGAAACTAGGCGACATCGCGATGGATTCCGGAAACTCTGACTCGGCCGATGAGGCGATGAAGGCTTACTCCACCGCATTGTCATTCTTTCCATCGGGTCCGAATCATATTTTGATCAAGTGGATTAGAGCAGCAACGGTTCGAGGAGACATGCGTGCCGCATTCAATGCTGCTTCTCAGGTATGCTCTGCTATGATAGTTCGGATATGTAGAACTTATTTGGATGTTTAGTTCAACCTACCGATATTCGATATATATCGATGTTTCTGCGACGTTCTCGAAGGCGACGATCGTGTCATAGAGGCGATCGTATATTTCAGACAGATGCACATAGAACTACAAGGGGACACGGGCTGCCTAGAGGGCAACGTGGGATGGGAACTCGGTCAGCATCTTCAACGTGGTGTATTCTGGGATAACTGAAACACGTGCCCCAGATTTCCAGCGACGTTGTGTTGAGAAACTCGGAAGGCTTGGTGATGCTGCCATGGCCTCTGAAAACTACAAAGTTGCCGTCGTTTACTACGCCAACACACTGTCACTGGAACCGACGAACAAGGATGAGATGATCTTGAAATGTTGCAAGGCACGGACACGATCTTTGGAAGAGGAACTAGCTCGAGCTAACGAGGTAAGGACAAGACCAGATTTCATACGTACTTCATTGACATTGATAACCCATTTCACTCAGGAAATCGAGATCAACTCGTCATCTCATGTGGGGTATGGCAGAAAGCACGCGGTGCTACATCGCATGGGCCGCTTTCGGGAAGCGATCAAGGCATTCGAGGATATGCTTGCAAAAATCGACGAATCAACGGATCCAGATATCCGAAGTGTGTCGTTTTCGCCCATCCTTTAGCATGGTCTAATCGCTGTTACAGAACTTTGTGGGCGATATAAGGATGTTACACCCACAATTCGATGCTTTGTCCAGAAGGCTATCCGCAACATGCCTCGAGTACTCATCAATACTCGCACCGGGCGTCTGTATGACAAAGTGGCACAAACAGCCATGTTTGAACAACAGCTTGTCTTCGACGAACTACGCTCCTTGATGATTACTCAGGTCGACGAAGCGCGTATTTGGAGCGAGGTAAAACAATATTATCGATACGTAATGTTCTCCCACAAGTGGGAGGACGGAGAGCCTCTCTTTCAAGCAGTCGAGGGTATCTCGGTCTATACCCTTGAACAATCCTCGGCGAACGTCAAGCTGCAGACACTCTGTAAGATTGCACAGGCTCTTGGATTTGAATGGGTATGGTCGGATACGTGCTGTATCGACAAGAAGGACAACGTCGTGTTGCAAGAGTCATTGGTAGCCATGTTCACGTGGTACCGCGGCTCGTCCCTTACCATCATCTATCTCCGTGGAGTCTCGTCCGAGCTCCAGAAACCTGGTGCGCTTCGGGGAAGCATCTGGAACACACGGGCGTGGACTTATCAAGAATATGTCGCTGCCGAGACAGTTCAGTTCTACACAGAAGACTGGAAGCTGTATCTCGGCCTGAAGATGTACAACCACAAGGAGTGTCCGGAGATCATCCAGGAGATGCAACAAGGTACGGGGACCCTTACCCAAGAGTTATCAGTCCTTCGTCCAGATTTGGGGCTGGTACGAGAAAAGTTGTCTGTGGCTTCAAGGCGCCATACAACGGTGGTGGAAGACGCTGCCTACTCTCTGCTTGGGATCTTCAATGCTTCCATTCCGGTCATCTATGGAGAAGGAAATCGTGCAGTAGGACGGCTCCTCGATCATATTCTTACAGGATCTCGGGACGTCACCATATTGTCCTGGACAGGTCATGCGGGGGACTACAATAGCTGTCTACCTGTTGACCTGACTGTCTACGACAAAGTGGTGCCACCGCACGTTCCAGAATTACTCGAGACTGTCCAAATTGATCGCACGGTCTTGGCATTACGCACGTCATTGCCCGACCTTTCTCAAGCTGTGGCACTTCATCGGTCTCTTTGTGCACTCCCCCCACCCTCGTTCGCCGCCAGTCGCCTGCAACTCTCTGGCATCACATTCCCTGTCACTGAACTTTCGGAAATCGGTTCTGAATCCAGCATGCGCGTTTATCATGCGACAGTCGACATGGTCGGGGACATTGAGATCAAGACCATGGACGACCTGTCGCAGATGGATGATCTGTTTTTGATTCATCCATGGATCGGTCCCTTGCTCAGCCAGGACACTTCTCGTCGTGCTGGCACCAAGGTTGACCCAGTCACCCGTGCGCTACGGCTGGTCGCCCGTTTGAGGCAGGCGTTTGGTGCTCTGATGCTTGCACCGTTGTGGAACGAACAGTACAAGCGGGTCGCTGCGGATAGTTTAATTATGGTTTGGGTACGCGAGGATGCGTCGCTAGCGGAGTTGACAGAAAATGTGGTTACGATCGACGTACAGTAACTCCGTCATTTGTGATAAAGCTTGACGGTCACGATGAACCTACTGGATCTTATTACTGCTTTCGTCCACTATATATACTGCACGAATTGGTTTTAATTCATTCGAGGAACCCATCTAACGGTAGTTGTCTTGTATCATACAAGTGTGTTCTGTGAACCGTTCTGAGGAGGAACTGCATCACTGAACGGCGATATTTGATCTGACAAGAATCGACGGTCTTGCGAGCCACTTAAGTCACTCCAACGCCAACTTCGACTCTGACTTCCATGATACTGGTTCCACCATCCAGGTCTTGCCTTTCCGTCTGTTTGGCGTTGACGTTCGATCTGCGGTCATTCTGCTCGGCGTATCGGATGGAGTAGCTCGAGGTTGGCAAGGCTTGTCACCTCGCTAGTGTCATCAATTTTCGGGAGAATTTGACCAGAGAGATGGACAGTGGCACCCGCATGAAACCTGTTCAGTTTCCTTTGCATGTACAAGGACTGTCTGGGAGTAGTTCCTCGATTCAATAATTCATTCGGCTAGTGATTGTATCTCCGACGACCACTCATCGCCTTCATCCTTGTTTCCTTGGTCTTGACGTCCATCATCGTCGACATTGCCGGCGCCATCACACCGGCCAAGAAGAGGAGGACGCAAATGTCGATGTTCGTTGTTCATTATGGGACAGTGTATGCTACGAGTTCGGGCAGATTGATTAGAGAGCGATTGACACGAATGCAGGTATCCGAGTCTGAATGGAAGGGTCGTGGTCTGCTGCGAACATAGACAAGTAAACAAACAAGAGGAATGAATACATTACAAGCATCCTGAGGGTCAACATCCCCAATAGTCGGGTCATCACCACGAGCCTTCCATTCCCTAGTCGAGAATTTCAACTTGCAGATGCCATGTCAGGAGAAGAAGTGCTAGGGCTCTGGGCAGGGGGTAATTTTGTGTGAGAGGCTTAAATATTCAGGAAGTTTGATTAATGTATCAATAAGGGGCACGTGTATGCTGGGCGACAACAACTGCAAGGTAACACGAAATTGGTCAGGGACCGTGCATGTTTCTTTCACCCACACTTACATCTCGTTGACGATCATCGACTCTCATTGCGAGGAACCTTGACACGGTGTTGTTTTCTGCAATCTAATACCAGTAGAATATGGCTTCCAGATACTTTCGGCAGCGCGCAAGTGGTGAGTTGATCAGAGAGACGAGTAAAGGATCGATGTTGATGAGGTGCCATGCTGACTCGACTAGAGCGGAGCGACGCGAGTTCTTCCAACATTGTCAACCGGAGGCTCTCAAAGCCGATTGAAATTGATCTTGGAGAGACATCGCACTGGATCGCGTTCCTCGACGAACAACACATTGTGAGCGGTGCTACGAGCGGAAAGATTCAACGCTGGCGAATCAAGGATGGAACGAAGGTGGGGCCGACCATGAATGCAGGAGAATGCGTTTCCAGCATCGCGGTCTCGAAAGATGGGGAATGGGTTGCAAGCGGAGTGGAGAGTGGTCGAGTGGTGATATGGAATGCAGCGAGCGGGAAAAGGCTGACCACGCTGGAGGAGCACAGCGATTGTGTGTTTGCGATCGATTTTTCTGAAGACAAGACACGAGTCGCAACGGGAGGGGGTGACAAGGTTGTCTGTGTCTTGGATGTCTCCACTGGCAGAAGAAAGCTCCAGCTCAAACACAGCTGCTGTCTGGCCGCTGTGAAATTCTCTCCGGATGGACTTTCCATCGCCACAGCCACGTGGTCACTACTGTTCGGAGGGTCTGTTCGGATATTCGACAGTATAGACGGTCGAATCCTCGTCGACTTCCCTATTCAAGTTGCCACATGGAACAATCGAACTCTCGCTTGGACGTCGGACAGCAAGCGACTTTTCACACTTTCTCGCGATGGCAAGATCAGCTGTCTTGACGTATTCTCGCATACAACACTCTCGGCATGGGATATCCACAGCAGCGACCATCCCTGCTCTATCACACTCTCAAACGACGGAGCATTCATCGCTGCCTCGGCTAATTCAACGATCTCGCTCTGGGACACCAGGACACAACAGCAAGTCGGTTCTGTCCTCAAACAAAACCACAACATCTATTCAATCGCTATCTCTGCGAATTACGACCTTGTAACTGCTGGAAACAATCAAATCACTCTGCGCAATCTGTACGGTCTCCTGCCCCTATCATATGTGAGTACAACTGTCTTGAATTCGAGTGGAATGATATTCTGAACACGAAATACGCCGCTGACTCTGACAGGTGCTTGAGGAAATAAAGTCTGAACGAACTGCCCTGGAAGATACCATCAGTTCTCTTCGTGCGGGGATTCTTTATCGATGGTCCACGTCTTTCACTGATCTCCACATGGCCTAGGCGAAGAAATAGCCGAGCTTGAAGGGACGATTGAACATTCAAAATGCGCATTTGATCAGGAAAGGGATAGTCTCAATGAAACCATCCAATCTCTTCGCACACGTGAGGAAGCCTCCAGTGCGTTCTCGTTACTTTGACGCTAGCTCCGATTCCTTATGAACCGACACTAGATCGAAAAATCACCAGTCTCGACGACACCGTGCAGAAGCTGACCGCATCCCAACGCCTAGTTAGTCAGCAAATGGATGACTTGAATGAAACTGTCGGCAGGCTTCGTGCTGAAGACAAGGCAGCGAGTATGTTCGTCATTAGTTCCCTGTAGTGATTGACACTCGAGAATAACTTTTCTAGAACAAACGATCGAGAAGTTCACCATCCAACTTACTCGCTCACACCACCTCGTTAGTGCCCATGAACAAAAGCATCAATGCGAAGCCCTATACGCACAAGGTCGCACACATGATGCATCAGTGCATCTTCTCGAAATGACCGGTACAGTCAACGAGGATATAAGATCCAACAAGTTGATTATAGATTGGCTCGCAGGTGAGTTTCTGTAGCGACCCTTGGTAGAGTATACAATTCCTGGCCATCAGAGTTCGCGCAGAGGTGTGCCACGATGCTCGAAAAGATTGGAGACGAGGCATCGCGTGTTGAAAAACACGACGAAGCGGCAGAAGCCTACTCCACTGCACTGTCCCTTGTGTCCTCTCATTCAAATGCAATGCCAATCAAGTGGGCAAGGGCTGCATTAGCTCGTGGTTCCGTGCATGAACCACTCCGTGCGTCTGCCAAGGTGTGCTTGCCGTTCGCCCACGGACGATAGACTGAAGTTCGTTTGGTCTAGTTCAAGATTCCAGAACTTGTTGTTTACCAAACGATCTGCGACACACTGGAATGGGATAGTCGTGTCCTGGAAGCAATCGAGTGCTTTCAACAGATGAAAGCCCAAGTACGAGATGACGCGAGTACCCGTGACGAGCGGGCGCACTGGGAACTCAGTGAGTGACTGTAGCTGTCACTTCCCTGGGCTAACTGACACGCTATCACAGATTTCCAGAGGCGCTGTTTCGAGAGGCTCGTGAAACAGGGTGACATCGCGATGGACTCTGGCAAATCTGACTTGGCCGATGAAGCGGTGAAGGCTTACTCCATCGCATTGACATTCTTTCCATTTGATCAGAACCATGTTTTGATCAAGTGGATCAGAGCAGCAACGATTCGAGGAGGCATGCGCGCCGCGTTCGATGCTGCTTCTCAGGTATGCTTCGCTGCGATAGTTCAGATACGTGTGTGGAACAACTTATTTTGGTGGTTCAGTTCAAGCTACCGATATTCGATATATATCGGTGTTTCTGTGACGTTCTCGAAGGTGACGATCGTGTCATAGAGGCGGTCATATATTTCAGACAAATGCAAATAGAACTAAGAGGGGTGACGAGTTGCCCAGAGGGCAACGTGCAATGGGAACTCGGTCAGTACCTCTAATGTGGTGTATTCTGGGATAACCGAAACACGTGCCCCAGATTTCCAACGACGTTGTATTGAGAAACTTGGAAGGCTTGGCGACACTGCCATGGCCTCTGAAAATTACAAGGTTGCCGTCGCTTACTACGCCAATATACTGTCACTCGAACCAACAAACAAGGACGAGATGATCTTGAAATGTTGCGAAGCACGGACACAATCTTTGGAAGTGGAGCTTGCCCGAGCCAATGAGGTAAGGACAAGACTGGATGTCATACGTACTTCATGACCCATTTCACTCAGGAAATCAAGATCAATCCATCATCTTATAAGGAGTACAGCAGAAAGCACGCAGTGCTGCATCGCATGGGTCGCTTTCGTGAAGCGTTCAAGGTGTTCGAGAGTATGCTTGTAAAAATCAATGAATCACAGGATCCAGATATCCAAAGTATGTGGTTTACGTTCATCCTCTTGTATGATCTAATCGCTGTCACAGAACCTTGTGAGCAATATAAGGATATTACGCCCATGATTCGACACATTGTCCAGAAGGCTATTCGCAACATGCCTCGAGTACTCATCAATACCCGCACCGGCCGTCTGTATGACAAACTGACACAAGCAGCCATGTTCGAGAAACAACTCGTCTTCGACGAACTACGTTCCTTAATGACTACTCAGGTCGACGAGGCCCGTATTTGGAGCGAGGTGAAACAATATTATCGATACGTAATGTTCTCCCACAGGTGGGAGGACGGTGAACCTCTCTTTCAAGCGGTCGAGGGTATCTCTGTCTATACCCTTGAACTCTCCTCGGCGAACGTCAAGCTGCAGACATTCTGTAAGATTGCCCAGGCTCTCGGATTTGAATGGGTATGGTCGGATACGTGCTGTATTGACAAGAAGGATAATGTCGTGTTGCAAGAGTCATTGGTGGCCATGTTTACATGGTACCGTGGCTCGTCCCTTACCATCATCTATCTCCGTGGAGTCTCGTCCGAGCTCCAGAAACCAGGTGCGCTTCAGAGAAGTGTCTGGAACACACGGGCGTGGACGTATCAGGAATATGTCGCTGCCGAGATAGTTCGGTTCTACACGGAAGACTGGAAGCCCTACCTTGGTCTGAAGATGTACAACCACAAGGAGTGTCCGGAGATCATCCAGGAGATGCAGCGAGCTGCAGGGACCCTTACCCAAGAGTTATCGGTCCTTCGGCCGGATTTGGGCCGGGTACGGGAAAAGTTGTCTGTGGCTTCGAGGCGGCATACAACGGTGATGGAAGATGCTGCGTATTCTCTGCTTGGGATCTTCAATGCTTCAATTCCGGTCATCTATGGGGAAGGAAATCGTGCAATCGGACGACTCCTTGATTACGTTCTTGCAGGATCCCGGGATGTCAGCATCTTGGCCTGGACAGGTCATGCGGGGGACTATAATAGTTGTCTACCTGTTGATCTGACAGTCTATGATCAGGTGGCACCACCGCATGTTCCAGAATCACTCGAGACCGGCAAAATGGATCGCACGGTCATGGCATTACGCTCGTCACTGCCCGACCCTTCTCAAGCTGTGGCACTTCATCGACGTCTCTCTGCACTTCCCCCGCCCTCGTTTGCTGCTAGTCGCTTGCAACTCTCTAGCATCACATTCCCTGTCACTGGACTTTTGGAAACTGGTTTTGAATCCAACAGGCGCGTTTACCATGCGACGGTCGACATGGTCGAGGACATCGAGATCAAGACCATGGACGACCTATCACAGATGAATGACCTAACTCTGATTCATCCCTGGATCGGCCCCCTGCTCAGCCAGGACAGTTCACGTCGTGCTGGCGCCAAGGTTGATCAAGTCACCCGTGCGCTACCGTTGGTCGCTCGTTTGAGGCAGCCGTTTGGTGCTTTGATGCTAGCACTGCTGTGGGATGAACAGTATAAGCGGGTCGCTGCGGATAGTTTAATCATGGTTCGAGTACGCGAGGACGCGTCGTTGGCGAAGTTGACAGACAACGTGCTTACGATCGACGTGCAGTAACTCCGTCGTTTGTGAGCTTGTCACGAATGACCTCCTGGATCTTATTGCTGCTTTCGTCCACTATATATATACTGCATGAGTTGGTTTTGATTCATTCGAGGTACCCATCTAACGGTGGTTGTCTTGTATCGAATTACGAGTGTGCTTTGTGAACCGTTCTTAGAAGAAACTGGCGTCAACGACGATACTAATTTGATCTGACGGGTGAAATTAACGACGTCACTCGCTTGAGTCGCCCCAACTTCGACTCTAACTTCCACGCTGGTTCCACCATCCAGGTCTTGCCTTTCCGTCTGTTTGGCGTTGATGTTCTAGTACGTGTATTCTGCTCGGCGGCGGCGAATCGGATGGAGTACTAGCTTGAGGTCAAGGCTTGTCACCTCGCTCCGATAGTGTACTGTCAACCAACGAGCCCGCCTGATAGATAACGAGTAGTGAGCTAGGTACATGTTAGCATAAGTAATGAACGAGTGTAAGTGAGTGCATACCTCAGTCGAACGTAGTAGTGAAACGACTGAGGGATGCGACGAACTAAGCGAGACCAACACGTGGGAATGAGATACTAAAGAGGGTAAGCTAGTTAGAAGTGTACGAAACCTAGCGTATGTCAACAATAGATGCCCAGTGACTTCCTCAATAGGGAAGTTCAAAGTAGAAATCCGGGGTGGATTTGGAGTGGATTTGAAGGTGGATTTGAAAACGGATTTCGTGCAGCCAAATCCACTTTGTACTTTGACACACCCGGATTTGACATGGATTTGAGT
>JBBPTK010000592.1:0-13494 GCA_038094135.1 Spongiforma cf. squarepantsii
CAGAGTGCGCTGTCCTGTCGATCAGTGCGAGCGTTCCTATGAAAGGAGGGAGGTATTCATGAAACATGTCAAGGTGGCCCATGGTGCGAGCGCATCTTCGGGCTCGTCGTCGTCTCTGCCGGGTCCATCCCGGCCCAAAATATCCTGGAAGAGTAAGGCTCATGTTATTCTTTTCAATTTGTCACCTTAGTTTTTCTTTCCTCTCGCAGAGAGTCAGATGACAGAGACTTTCGGGAAAGATTGTTCGGGCGCGAAGGTTCCACTACCCGTTGCGTCCAGTGCGATGTCTCAGTGCACCCAGGTGTCTCTCGAAGACGGTGAGTGTACCTCATGTTCTTCAATCGAAGATGGCATGCTTAGGACAATGACATTTCCGTCTATCAGCAGACCCGTTGGCATGGGAATCGCCTCCAGGCACTCCTCGTGTGGTGGGTGACGAGTTCCAGCCTTTCTCCGATCCAGCAGGCACAGGTGGGAGATAACCTCTGGATAGAACGATTGAAGTTTAATTATTCCTAGCGCTTCCTCACCGAGTGGACGTTGTCCGCGGGACTGAAGTGGAAGAGAGTCCCGCCAAGGGTGAGGAAGGTATGGACAAGCGTACTACGCTTATTGGGCACGTATTCGCCTGGTTAGGGTGGGTTCCCAGATCGCTTGGCTTTCAACCTCAGAATCTCCCGGAGTCCGTGTGTTCCAGAGGAACACTATTCCCGTCCGAGAAGTTCCTAGATACAAGGGAACTCGCTGCACAGGTCTCTCAGATGGTCGCTGACAGAGTGCTTAGCGACCTGGCTGTCATTGGTCTGACTGCAGAGAACATCAAGAAGCTCGAGAACTTGGCAGAAGCACGATCCTTTGATACCCTCTGTGGGGGCTCTCAGGCAGTCAGTAGCACAGATGCAGTCTTCAGCAAGCTCGCAGCCATTGGGTCGATGGAAGGAGATATCAAGAAGCTCGCGACTCCAGGCGGAAGGGCACCATCACTTGCTGTGGGAAAGGGTCCGCAGGCAGCTAGGACATCCCGTTTCTTGGAAGACGGTTCGGACAGCTGGACGATACCTTCCTCATCTTTCGCAGAGGATCCGTTTGATTCTTCTACATGGACCATAGAGAGCGACAAGCCGGGTTCACTGTCTGGCTTGGAGGTGAGCGTCGGTCTGCCGAAGCCCGTTGTCGAACAGGAGTCACCGCTGAGCGCGACAATGCAATCTCTCGTGTCATCACTTCCTTTACACCCATTCGACACCTCACCAAGTGAATATTTTGTGCAGCGAAAGAGGGTTGCTATGTCCGAAGATATTACCGGAGACGCAGCAATGTACCCACGCCCGAAGAGGATGCGCCATCAGGTCAATTGTGAGAAAGAGGAGGACACTCATATCGGGGGGAGCGGTGGTGGAGAATTGTCCGCAAGTCTGAGAACTAACAAAATGCAGGTACATATTTCACTTCCTTGCGCCGACTGGATCATGTTTATCACACCCTCAGTCTCCACACACCACGACCCATGCAATCGCGAGTCAGGACAGTGTACACTACCTTGAGCGCCCTTCGTTCGAGCGATCGGAAAGTCAGCGCATGAAAAAGGTCGGTGTGGTGCAGAGCAATACTCCATAAATTGACGAAACGCATGGTAGAACTTGTCCCCGTGTCTCTCTGCCACCCAGACAGCACGTTTGACGCCCATACAGCCTGTCCTTTCACTGTTGCACAGTTCGGGTGGTTCCTTAACGAGGGCGAGCCAGTCTAGGCTAAGGAAGGCAGCTCGTTTGGAGCGCACTCAATGGTTGAACAAGTACATGCCTAGGCTGCAGGGCAAATGCATCTTCCATTTCGTATGGAAGGAAGTGCTGGTGGCTGATCATTTCCCCTCTTGCCAATGCGTGCAGGATGAATCTCTAATTCAGGGTGATTACCAGGCCTTCAGGCGGTCGTTTTATTTCGCCAAGTTTGAATACTGCTATTCCTGTGGAGCGCCGCAAGATCAGCAGAACAATGGAGAGTGTCCGGAATTCCATGTAAACCTGACGTTTGGAAAATGTGGCTACGGCCACATTTTGTTCAGGACTGCGTTCTGCATCTGGCAAAGTCCAAAGTTGAGGATGGAAATGGTTCATGATCTCAATATTGAGGTTTCTATCTCCAGCCAAGAGGAATTTGAGAGGTGGGCAGGGGAGATCAAGGTTACGGAGGGAATGTATCACAATTGCTCCGAGGTTTTTCTTTGGTTCTGTAGGCGGTTGGAGATGCGTCATCGATCCTTTTTTGTGTAATGATCTACAAAACCCCGACATTTATGCAATGTCGATTCTTCCCCACTACGGAAGTCGTGACTTTAGCGAAACCGCCATGAATCAAATCGGACTGCTCTGGTGAGCGACAGAGTGAATCAGTTGACGGCATATCGGTCAGCAATGAATTCTTCCATTATCACGCTCGCATTGGACGAAATCGCATACCAATCACAACGTTTGGAGCGCAGTATATTTGACGAGGATGTGACGACCCTTGCAAAGGCGTGTACAGATCTGATGTGCGACTATCCTGACATCTGGGACTGTCTTTACCGTATGCGCATGTTCGCAGTCTGCTCTTGCTGCTGTGGCCCACCATGTCGTAGCTCATATGTCCGTTCCCTCGCAACGTGCTCGCTCGAACTCTAACAGACTCTATTATGTGTGCATTGACATGGAGGATGCCGACAATGTGCTTGAACAGCAGAGCTGCAATAACGTAAATCTAACAGTGACAATGTCTTCAGTGGTGGATCGGGGCAACTTCGAACGTAGACAAGACAATAGGGACATGGTCACGAAGGCACTGCCAAACATGAACGCGAATGTTGACAACAAAGAACGTAATCATACTGGTCACACGGACGTTGCAAAGGAAATCACTACGTAAAACATGCGAACTTGTCAGTGAACGTAATATGACCTAATCAGACTTTCTCCGCCGTCAACGTAGCTCGCAGGTGTTTCTGCGTCCATGCAGACGCGTTCGTTTTGCCATACGGAAGTATAACGATGCGTTTGGGTTTGACAACTTCGAACGTGTAAGGCCCCTTGCGCTTGTCATCACCCAGGCAATGGGCATTGCGGCACTTGAATCGATAGCCTGCAGACGTCGTAAACCGCTCCCATTTTTGCTGAGGCGTTCCACAGCTGGGACATTGCAATGGAATCTCCTTCCCCCACGGTCGGTAGTCACGGTGAGACCATAGATACCTTGTAGTGTTGATCTTCTCGAGGTCAGGAGAACGCTGTAGTAAGTATACACCGCTATGGTGGTTGAGGTTATTTGATTTTCCCAGAGCCACAGGTACTGCGTCAGCGAAGGAGTGGCCTTGGAGAACAACTTGCTCGGTGACAGCGACGAGAAACGCCCATGCGTTGGAGGGATGGAAAAAGCGGGCGTCGAAGGCAATACATGACGAAAACCCATGTCTGCAATGATGCTATTGGTGCGCGTGCAGTAACAACGATAACCTAAGACTTACTTTGCAATCACCTTCGTAAAACTCGCACGACTGTTGGTATGACGAATGTATCGTCCGCAACTCAGCATGTAGAGGATAGCCTTGGGTGTGAGATTGCTAAACGGTTCTAACAGTACGTCGAAGAACTATAACACGATATCAGTTGTGAGGTGGTTATGGGACCCATGCAATCGCACCTCCTGGATTTCAGCAGCAACCGTGCCGTTACCCTGTTGCCCAGCAAACAAGTCACCTCGGTCATTATCTGTATGTGTGGATATTGCGAAGATTATGACGGAGGGCCGCAATGCAAGAATTTTTTTGGCGATATCAGTGGCATTCTTCAGGTATGTCTTTATTTTCCCATCGGTTCCCAAATCGAACGGCACCTCTTTCGCCACAAACCCACCATTACGGATGAAGTATGGCTGAAGGAAATTAGTTAGCATATCAATTGGTCCCTTAGCGGGTAAGGTCTTGAGGCGGAGGTGGATGATAGCGGTCACAGGAGCGTGAACGAATGACTTCGGGGACAATTCAAAACGACCATGCACGATCGGTGGTTCTGTGAGCACAGGTTCCCCGTTTCGAAAGAAACCCTGTAATATGATGTCAGATAACTGTTGTTACATCAAGGTCGCACTTACCATGAAAGGGACCACAGTCTTTGTCTTCACGTCGTCCATTAGGTGGCAGGATAGACATAGATACTTGATATCTTGATGTTCGACCATAGCGAGATGCTCTGGTGGGACAACAATGCACTTTTTGCACTCAGATCGTACGCAAAGGTCGCACTTCCATAAATCTCCTCCATCCGCGCACATATGACAGAACTTAACCACATCAAAAATTGTAACTTACAGCAATTAGTAGGGAAATACTCACATCATTGTTACTGTCGTAAGAACCATCGTTTTGCCCAGGTAAAGATCGTAATGCTTCGAGGCAAGGTCGAGCGGTGGACTGGGCGATCACAAGTCCCAAGAGTCGTTGCTCTGAACATTGTTCGTGAATGATGCCAAATGGAAGGGTTACTGGGCCTGGGGCTGGACCATGCGCAGTGAGGGATACGCGAGGGGCATTGCCGCATGTCGACTTCTTCGCAGTCTGTTTGGTGCGAACCATCGGTCTTGTCAAGGTTGAACGTTGAACGTCGAACTTCAACTCCGCTGAGCGTGAATCTCAGACGCATCGTCGCGTCGATATTAGTAGCAGCCGCTATTTGAAGACGAGTCGCTTTCGTCAGCTCCCTCAACGATTGCTGGTTGACACTGTCTTGCCATTCGACGGATTCTTCAAGTTCCTCAGGCTCGTCCCGGGACCATCAACGTACCAACACCGTCACGGTGACGATCAATCCGACTCTTCCTCCGCAATTACCCAATCAGAAGTAACGCAGCCACCAACCCACTCATCACCCCATGGCAGGCACTCCCCCTCGCGCAATGAGCCTCCATTGCACGTCAGCGTGGCAACAACACACCAGGAGTTATCCAACGTTCACAGCGCCAACTCAGCATCCCCAGGTACGTGCGCACACCGCATCACGCGACACTCCCTTTATCTCCACCTCAAACAACGCTCAACCCATATCCAGCGTCTCTCTCGCATTCCATCTCATCCTTACGACCCTCCCCTCTACGCCCCCCCCCCCCTGCAACGTGCGTGATCGTCTTCGCCGATGGTATCCAGTTCATGCTAGGTCCCCGAGTAACTCCGCCTCCTTACTCTCCCAGGCAGACATCGATGCCTTGATCTCGCGGGCTTGGGCAGACACCACCAAAGAAACCTACGGCACGGGACTCCTGGCCTACCACCTCTTTTGCGACCAAAAGGACATTCCCGAGCCCATGCGTGCCCCACTAATCCCACCCTCATTTCAGCATTCATTTCTCACCTCGCCGGCGCATTCTCCGGTAGCACCATAACCAATTACCTCAGTGGAGTCCGGGTCTGGCACACCACCCACGGTCTTGAATGGCCATCCAACGACACAGAAATTGAGGCCCTCCTCAGAGCATCGTCGACAGTCGCACCCAAGAAAGCCAAATGTCCACCCTTTGAGCCTTACACTCCCCGTGTCATTGACGCCATACGCCAACAACTGGACCTCAACGCTCCCATCCACGCCACTGTTTTCGCATGTCTTACCACGACTTTCTACGCCACGGCTCGCACGGGCAAATTCACCCTAAAAACCCTGAAGTGCTTCGACCCCGTCAAACACGTCAAACCATCCGACGTTCGCACTATCACGGACCGACTCAGCAACATAGTCACCAACTTTCGCCTCCCCGTAATCAAGTCGGCCCCTCACGGTGAGGACGTTTACTGGGCGTCCCAGGACGGTCCCTCCGACCCACGTGCAGCACTCGACAACCACCTCTCTATCAATGACCCGCCACCACAGGGTCCATTATTCGCATACCGAAATGGAAAAACTCACAAACCCCTCATCAAATCCAAATTCCTCGAAATCCTTTCCTTGGCTCTCCGTGCCGCCGGGCATCCCCCCTTCAGGGTCACGGCTTACGAATCGGTTCTACCCTAGAATATCTATTGCGCAACATCCCATTCGACGTTGTCAAAATCAAGGGCAGGTGGGCCAGCAACGGTTTCGAATCATACCTGTGGATTGAAGATTCACGCGCAAATTCTCGCCCCGTACATTCAAGCCGTCCCAGTAGACTCGACTCATCAATCATTTCGCGATTTCTCACTACCACCAGTCAGGAGTTAATTGGTACGTTCTTACATCGTCCTCCTAGTTCCCGGGCATACGGCCTCTGCCGCATGCGTCATCGAACGACTACTCTGCGGGAAAGTAGCTCACCGCCAGCTCAGGAACACCCGAGCCGGACAGCGCTGCGCGCTGCCGCCCATCCTTCACCTCCCGATCACCTCTCACTGTCCTACCTTCTTACACATCAATTGTACTGTACATAGGTACACAATTGATTTACCCGTTTCCTTTCGCGTCTGCGCCCCACTCCAGAGTTCAAACCAAAGAAGAATAAACACGCTGCGAAAAGCACAAGAATATGTCTGAATAAGGCATGGAGGGCGCGGGAATATTCCTAAATATGGTCTTCTTTTTTTTTTTTTTTTTTTTTTTGGACAAGCAATATTACCTTGTCTACAAGGTCACTAAGCTGGAGAATTGTGGCTGTGGGTACCAAAATTTGTGGACGTGGTAAATTGATGCCTCATTTGGATGGCTTGCCTTCGTAAACAAGGTTTCTGCCGATGAAGTTCGGCCATATATCTAGTTATTATGTAGCAACTGACAAGTCTAGTTCTACATAATATGCTAAGGCAGGTGCCTAAATATGGTCTTCAAAGCGCGGGAAAGCCGCCAAAAACTCAAGAAACGTCCAAGACATATGAAAAATACAATATTGTGGCCTCTACACCACTTCTAGCGTGCTTTTAAGTACTAGGCTATATGTACATACGAGATTTCAAGCTATTTGAACTATGTGCCTAATCTATTTAGTTAAAATTGCGAGGGTGCATTGAATGAAGCATTATCTCAGTTGTATTAAATGTATTTGCACTGCGCCACTGAGTGAACACGAAACGTGCATTTTACTGTTCGGATACATAATTTGGATAATCCACCAGGCACATAGTGTGAAAGTGTTCTATGGAACTGTGTATACATATTCTACCATTTATAACCATGGAATGGCTATAATGTTGAGCTTTTTATATGTTTTTAAAGTCTCATAAATGAGAGGTCCTACTAAGTTTTACTCACGCTTCCCAGACCATACATAGTAAGTCACGGACCTTCCGACACTGTCAGGCTCAAAAGATCGATACGAGATGGCTAGCGTGACGTTCCATACAGCAGTACTTATGTATATTTTATTAGCTCGAAGATGGTTCAGCGACGGTCCCGCACAGGGGTCGTGCAACAAGGGGACGACAACGGTGCCTCGACTCATCCACTCCGTCGTTGTTGTCGTGTAGTAGGGCAGACCGACGCGGGCGAATCGCGTGATTTCTACTTGCTCACGTTGTCGTCGTCGTGCGCCATAGTGGACCGTGGTAGACTGATTGCAAGGCGAACGATGATGATGACGATACAATACGTCGTCATCGCGCATAGCCGCACAGTCATGGTGGGATGTGAGGGTAGATGACGGCGACAATGACAACGACGCGAGCAAACCGTGTCATTGCGTCGACCTACTCGCGTCGTTGTCACGTGTGGCATGGCTGTATGTGAGGTGCGCAGTGTTGAGGACCTTACCCACGGCCCAAGTTGTTGTAGTGTAGCGGTGCGAGGGCGGATGGACGCGCGCCGACGACGACGCGGGCGAATCAAGTCAACTCGACTCGCTCGCGTCGTCGTCAATGCGACTCGTCATTGCGTGTGGCATAGCATAATGGACTGTGGCGGGCTAGCGGTGGGTGTGGCCAGGTGTCCGAACGCGTGCCCATCTGGAGGGAAAGTCCTCCTCGTCGCGTGTGAACGCCGTCATCGTCACATATTGTAGGGCGGGCGGGAGGGAAGGGTGAGGTTGACCCAGGCAGCGCGTCAACGTGTCAGCGCAGTTGCATGCAGCATCATGTCGAGGCAACGAGCAGGGAGGAGCGACAGTCGAGGTGGCAGCGATGAATGGAGCAGCGATGGGCAGCGCAGAAGCGTTTGGAAGCACCTGAGAGCGTCAGGGGGCGCGAGAGCAATAATTAAATATTATCGCGGGGGATGCCGGATGGATGGATTGACCGATGCATCACTAGATCCGTGACCAGGCAACATTTGATGCATCCTGATGCATCATTGGGTACCCTGTGGCCTACACGACACTGTCGCGTTCATTGCATCACAGTTTTGACGATACTGCCAGCCATTTCATGCATCAAAGTGCCGGTATGGCCTGAGATTGGGGAATGTGACAAAGGATTTGTTACCCTTGTGCAACTTGAAGCGTGAGTCAGAGCTTGAGACGAGTGTGTAAGGGGGTGATACGCTTTGAACTTCAAGTTGACAATGGAGGGCATGAACGAGGAATACGAGCAGCGCGGGCTCGTTCAGGAAAATGAAAGGCGGTCGCAGGAGTCAGAGGATGTGACTCTTATCCAGCGACCGCACACAGTGCAAAATTCTCACAGAATGAAACCGACAAGGCAGGAAGTAGATCAGGCTAACTTTGACTGACAGGGATATTTGGGGGTTGGACTCAGGACTTGGTGTTTTTAAGGAGTAAGTGGGGCGAGAGCAATAAAAAGTAAAAAGATGAGCCTGAGGAATTAATCCAAGCGTGTCATGGTCTGGCTCGACGAGGACAACAAAAGAGACCAAGAGAAGCGAATTTAGGAAGGTGGAATTCGAGAATCCATGCGTTATCACATGAAACGTAGACGAAGCTGGGGAAATGGAGGTGGATTAGGCATGAAGAGTTCTGAGTCAACCCATGCGTGCCACGGCTTGGCTCGACGAGGACGACAAAAAAGACGATGAGAAAGGGAATATCGGGAGGCGAGATTAGAGAATCCATGCATCGTCCACGTGTAAGGTGAAAACGAAAATGAAGCGATGGAAAATGAATTACAAAAGCAAAGTGAAATGGAAACAGAACAAATAAGTCTATTATTATTATTACTCGCTAATTTGCCTCATATGAGCCTCACCAGCTCTCGCCGCCACCTCTGATGTCACCCTTCCCATAGCGATCTGCGGGTGTTTCCGGCGCACCCGCGACCAACCCATACCCACTCCGAGGGTACGGGTTTACATGCGCGTCCATCGTCAGAGACTCGTAGGCAATCCTCGACTGGTTGTACCCGCGGGTTATCGATCCAACCAGTGAGTTTTACTTTTTTTTTCTATTCTCTTTTTTACAGTACTGCCCCGCCTCGTCTTGCCCTCGCCTTCGCCCTCACCTTCGCACGTTCAAATGATCGTAATGACAACTACGACGACGACGTCAGCGCGACAACGCAGTGACATCGTCGTCGTCATTGTTGTTGTTGTCTCACTCCTCCCGCTCTCTCTCTCTCTCTCTCTCTCTCTCTCTCTCTCAGCCCGCCCCTGGCTCCGCCTCTCATTCTCGCTCTCACCCTCGTGCCGAAACCAATGCAACGACGATGACAATGCCAACATAGCGCGACAACGCATCGTCTCATGGGCGGATTGCCTTCCAAAGGGTGATAATAGGGCGGTCGAGGCAGTCGCGATGAACAAGTGGCTGGTCAGATTAGCGAACGAGTGACTGGGCGGCAGGAAGGGTGGCAGCGGAGGTGATGTCGACGAGCAAGGCCCTGGGCGGATTACTGTGAGAAGGGCCAGCGGGTGAGGTGGCGACGACGAGCGAGCGGCTGAGTTGATGGTTGTACGAGGCTCTGGAGAGGCACGGGAGATTATTGCCAAGCTTCGGCAAGCCTATCCGCAGAGCCTCGCGAGAGCACCGAATATCCATTTTGGCATGCAGTCGAGGATCCCCAGAGAGGAAACCCCTCAGAGGCCATTTTCAAAGGGGCCAAAAATGGGCCTAAGTGGTGCATCTTGTGGTACTTGGTAAGCTATGGCATGGAGCTGATTGTATCGCCTGCACTAGCACTGAAGCAATTTGCCGAGAGGATCATTGTAAACGCATGTGGCTGGACGTCGAGATCAGGCAGTAGCTCAAAACAACAAAGAATAAATTACTATGTTTACAGTGATCACAAACATAGTATTATGATAAAAAGAATCAACATAACCGTCTTCGCTATACTATTTGAAGTAGATCCGCAAGCCAGCATGCTGCAGGCACAATAACAACCATCGGAATGAGAACAGATTGTAATACTCCATCAAAGGGACTGATGCAGAGTAAGCCGGCACTTCGCGATTTAAGAATTGTGGCATCAAAAAAAAAAACTCGTTTCAAATAGAGGCTCGCCCTTATGCGACTCGTGAATTGACATCTGGCATTGCTGTGAGTGGTGCACGAACACATCATGATGAATTGGTACAACTTATGGGGGGGGAGCGAGTATAGGGAGCCAGAGCGGTGAGATACATGGCAAGGAAGTGCGAGTAGGCCGGTTGGCCAATGACATGGATAATGTCACTCGCACAGTCATTCAATTCCTCCTGTGAGGCTTCAAACATCTGTCTTGCAGCTTCCCTTTTTTCCAATGTCTGGCACCAGCGCTGGACCATCTCCTGGTATGAGAGAGGTCGGTCCAGCGAGGTTGACTTCAGAATTGAAAGTTGTGATACATCAGAATCAGAGGTTCGGAGGAAAGTAAATAAGGCATACAGAACGGTATAGGGCCTCACGAACTTGGAAATTGTAGGTTGCGATCGAGACATCATCTGGTGCGCTTGCAGACTTGGTAGGAACGCAAGAGTGTTGTGCTGCTGATGGAAGGGTCGATGGAAATTTTTTCGTCACTGATGGATCATGTAGCGACGTAACACAGGTGGTAGAAGGGACTCCAAATCGAGTCTGTGCTGGATGCATTGCGCGGTGTTCGTCGAGCACACCCATACTTCAAGCTTCGAGCGTCTTGCCACGTCACCACCGTGAGAGATATAAATGGTAATTACAATCTTACTACTCTGGTGACACTTGCTACTACGAGCAACGCAGCATCTCAAACTAACATATCTCGCACATTGACCTATTACATCTGAGACGTCAGCGGCCTGATTCCACAGGCACCTTAGATAGCCAGCGACTCCTCCTTGAGTGATAGTACTTCTACCTGCGGAGTGTCAATCTTCCTGTGTCGCTCTTCGGTATCCTTGCAGGTCAACATTTTGGCCTTTCGATAGGCCAAGACGTGTGCTCGGTCCTTGCGTATAAGGTATCGTGGCCTTAGGCGTCGTGGTGCGCTTAAATTGTGTATATTTGCAATTAAAATTCTGTTGGCCATACATCACTCCAGTTAACCAAATCTTACATGTAATGATTCTTGCGTACTGCTCTGGATAGTCCGCCGAATAAGTAAAAATTATTGGGAGGAATAGTCTTGACATTGACCCCATCGGGCCGGGGCAGAGAAACCGTTGAATGAATGAGACGGAAGCAGTGGTCGCGGTCCGCCTCAAACAGGCAACGCTGCCCAGCCTCTCCTTCGAATCCAGGACCACCACGTTCCCCGATTCTTGGTCAGTCGCCTTTAACCCCTTCACGTATTATGCGCTGTTTGAATGAAGTCCATAATCGTCTTCAACAATTCGCAGAACATTGTTGGAGTTCACGTTTGACAGCTTGGTCCCATGGGAAGAGGCTTCAGCTGGAGTAGCCGATGCATGCTCTTTTGACAACGACATGAATATAAGATGCCTTGCCCTAATAGGAAGTCTGAAGCAAAACAACTTCGACATGCGAGGCTATTAGCTAATATGTTCACGACTTGGACTATGTTAGTAAATTTGCGTATAGGAATTAGTATTTATGACGAGACGGGGAAGAGTCGGGCTACGTACTCTGGAACTGCGGTCTAGAATAAGAAGCGACAATAATGCAGTCGGCTATGTAGTCGGTCGACACGGTCTGGTGGATTATGCGTGAAGGGGTATCCTAAAGAATCCCGCCTTGAGGCCCTACAACTTCAAGAGGATGAGCTGCGATCATAACGGACATTGAGTTATTGTCGTCTCATTTTCGTCTTGAGTTATCGTTGTTGCCGTTACCGATCTGCTGCAGCGCAGCGTCGATCATCTCTATACCCACCTAAGCGCGTCAACACGGCGTCATGTGCACCAGAACACAGCGTACCTCGGTGGGCATTGTGGGCATACCCTCTGTCTTGAGTCGGTTACGATCATAGATGAATCGGAACGTACCTGCTCTACTCGGTCAGCCTGCATACTCAGTCAAACAGCACGGATCGGGCCTAGGTCTTTTCCAGACCGCTTCTACTCTCCGCGCGTGAGTGGATGTAAATGGAAGATGGCATACAACGCGCCTCTGTGGCGTTGAATTCCTGGGCCCGTCCGGAAGGGGGGCGGCGGGATTTTTGTGTGCGTCGAAGCGGAGATTGCGTACTGTACGAGAGGCGTGGTTCGAGAGGATCAGTACGTCGCGAACATCCTTCCGAACGAAGGAATTTGAGCTATACGAGTGAGAGCGGCACTGTCATCGGCCAGGCTCACTCGTCGAGGGGAGAAGGGGGAAGAAGGCGCGAGAGCCTGAGCACAGTCCTATCAGTCGTCCGTTCTGGAAGAGCTGGTTCGATAAAAAGGTAGTACAGCCCTTGTTAGGCAGGCCTGCCATGGTCAGGCCTATCGTCGTTGGAGGGTGCCCGGGGACTTGGAGAGCCTGAGCATGGTCGTATCAGTGGTCCGCATGGGACAAGCTAGTTCGAGAATGGTAGTACGGGCCTCGTTATGGAATAGGCACCTACATCCTATCACTTGCACGATGTTCTTCTTCCTCCCGGACAACCTTGCGCCTACCGGTAGTGGCCTTCTGGCTGGCACCAGCACTGCCATCGTTTGGGGCACCTTGCTGAACGCTCCAATCGTAATCATACGTGAGCCCTCCCAGACGAAAGGATCCAGGAAAAGCTTGTGAAGGTGAGAATAGTCGGATTTGTCGTCGAAGCGGAGAGCTACGGGGCTTGATGTCGTGATGGATGAAGTTTCACGAATGAATATGTTCAATGCGAGAGATGTTGGAGTGCAGAGGGTTTGGACTCGGCCGGAGCGGACGTACTACGGAATTGTAGAGAGTAGTAAGACTCCAGTTGTAGTGTACGAAACTGGAGGAGAAAGGAACGAGTGGTGACTGGTGTCGCGTGATGTCCAAGAAAGGAAGTGTACTTGAGTAACTTATCTGCATCTTTGGTCGAGTAACGTCCACCCTTGGCAGCACTTTCCTGGGGGTTCCCACGCTCTTTCAGACACTTTGTCCCGTACAAGATAAACCCGTCAGTTAGACCTGGCCACTTTCCCGCCTCGCCAGCGTAGCTCGGATGTGCTATGCTTAGATCATGGAGGGCCTCTCAAGGCCCCAACAAGGCCTCTCTGCTGCCACCTCGAGACCTTCAAGGACTCCAACGGG